>JASANE010001552.1:0-46564 GCA_030248225.1 Trileptium ribeirensis
GGGCCGAAGCGGCCCTGTTACATATAAATACCAGGGTCCTTTACCACCAAATTTGAAAAAAGCGGCTCTTGCAAAAAATAAGTTTTTTCCGTTTGATTACCAATTCTAATGTATTGTGATCTATCTCCTGCGATCGATAATTGCCATGGAGTTGCCCAATTTTCAATGCTAGCCAAAGCATTTTGCGTGATAGCAATATCGTTTTGTGATGAAATAATTTTACAAACTTTAATTTTTTCAGCGAACATCCTAAATGTAACACTGTCTCCTGCCCACATCAGTAAATCGTTTACAAAAACGGCAAATAATAGAGGCCCAAAACGGAACCCTGGGGCACACCAGATATAACCGATTTGACTGAAGAATAAGCATTTTCTGTTTTTACCTGTTCATTAAAACAATTCTATCCACGCGCTAAACCTATCTCTTATGCCTAATGCATCAAGCTTAATTAAAAGGTTTTTATGATTCACTGTATCAAACGCTTTAGCAAAGTCAATATATACAGCATCAATATTATTACAATGATTAATGGCAAAAGAACAATCATTAAATAATTCAATCAGTTGAGTACAAGTAAGATCTATTTTTAATAAAACCATGTTGTGCTTTTGCTAACAAATTATTTGAATGTAATTATTGGAAAATATAGTGTCTTATAACAGATTCCATCAGTCTACAACCCATACTAGTTAACGAAATCGGACGATAATTAGTGGCTGCGGACGCATCGCCTTTTTATATAAAAGTTTAACATGGGAGACTTTCCAACTATCAAGAATTTCAGTCCTGTCAAAACAATATTGAAAAAAATAGTTAACGGTAAAGCTAAAATGTTATGCATTTTAGATAAAATTATACTAGGAATGCATAGACCGCGGAAAAGGGGGGGCCGGGGGGCCCACGGCCCCCTTCAGGTTTTCGAGGGGGGGGGGCCTGGCCCCCCTTCGTGACATTCAACCACTGTTAACGGTTATTCCCTGCCGCAGCTTTGTTGCGTAGGCTGAATCACGCTTGTTCCAAGATCGGCAGTGCATACTTCCAATTTTAGATTTTTTGGTCATCGCTCATATTCGTATTGCTAACTCGCACACACCCTAAAATTTTCTATTTTCGCTTATAGCTTCTCTGCTCGAAAAAACTCTCGCAGCAAAGCTGCTTGTAGTATCGCGCTTTGGCGAAATACTTTTTCTGAACGATGAGTCAATTTTGCGTACAAATAAATACTTGTATTTTATGTCAATATAATTCATTGTTTACGTTTTTTATGTTGTTTTTTACACATGTTGTTTGCAAGCTTTGCTTTTCAACTAATTTTAGAGCTTAAGAAACATATTATTTGAAGGAACATAAATCTAGGTAAATATAGGATATTTTGTGATATCCCCCAGCGACCTGGACCTGGAACAACGGGCGAGGGCAAGGGGTACGTGCCTCCCAGGTCCGTCGGCAAAGGGGGCCAGGGGGGCGGCGCCCCCCTCCCTCTCGCTCCCCATGGAAGACTCAGTAGCGACTAATTTTCTTATTGGGAACTTTAAGATCGCCCCAGCAAAAGTACCCTTCGCCCCAACTGGCATCTGGCATGGTAGGGTAAAGAAATGAAATCAGAACTTTTGTTTGCTTACACTAACCTACTTTAGTTAATACTTTTGTCAGCATATGATGATATGTCAAACAACAGTGTGTGCCCCCCCTCGGTAAAAAGCGTTCCGCGGTCCCTGTAGGAATGTTATCAGGCGTATGACTAGTCTTCGATTTCAAAATTTTCTTAATATTACTAGTCATAATCCGGTCGAATCTCGCATGATCTAAAGATATAAAATCTGGCAATCGAAAAAGGGGCATTGGTACTGTATTATCATCCATGGTGAAAACATTATTTAAGATTTCCTATTTTTCAAGATTATTGAATCACAAGTTGTTATAACTATTATACAACGGAGCGATATCCTCTTGTCTAAAACATCGATGATTGACGTACCTATAAAAGTTTTTAATGTTACCAGGTTGCAAAATGTCAGATTCATATGTACAGTTACACTCAAAAAGCAACTGTTTACACACTGCTGATTGTAATTTAAAATCAAGCAATTTTCCTGGTTGAAAACCTTCAAATCGTAATCAGGTTCTAACCTAAACCATAAAAAACACACAAGTATATACTTAGTATAATAGAAACATCTGAGTTAGAAAAATTAGAAGGCAAGGCTCGGCCGGTGAAAGTCCGGAGTATTATCAAGAAGCAAGTGGCAAAAATATTGGAGAGATCTAGGTATATAAGTGGTGCGCATAACCCTGTTCGTTGCGACTAAAACTAATTGGTGCTTAAACCAATAAATTGTTATATGTTGCTAACTTTGGAATAAATGTTCTAACATTGGGTATATTGGTTTATTATTTGGATAATACTCAGAGTAATCGAATTAGACACGCCGCAACGCTAATCGAACTGAGTCATCGTTATAAAGTAGGCATGCACCAAGACAGTATAGGACCACGAATCTCCGCCGTCATACTACTGGCCACACCTCGAACATGACATCTTCAGGTAAAGAATCCCACCCCATTATAACATCCGATAGCCGTCATAACAAAAATACCCTCCAACCCCTACCCCCTTTTGATCTTTAAAAATATGACATGCTGATCACGATGTTGTGCCAAAGCGGAGAACAATTGTTATAAAATAAAAGTGGTTAGCCTTTTCGAAAATCAAAATTTGACCTTAACCCTAAATAAGGCACAAGCTAAAATAGAATTTATCTATATTGTAGTAGCAATTATTAAACCCCATAATCAGGACGCTTTACGTAAGCCAATTCTAAAATTTAAATATAATAAAAATGATACTCTAAAGAACACCGCCAAAGGTTTTGACGCATAAACATCCGACGACAGAACCAAAGAACGTCGAGCTATTGCCAAATGAAAATACACAAGAAATAACGACATTCCTGATTACAACGACCGACTGGAAGATGCAATCCAAGAAATTGATTCAAGGATACCTGAATCAAAACGAGCAATCGGTGTAAATCAAACTCAAACCGGCGTAAACCAAACCCGATTCGGTGCAAATCAAATACGACTCGGTGCAAAAGGAAACCAAATTGATGCAAACCAAATGCGATCCAACCCAAACCGTGACCATCTTAACGTAAACTATGATCAATTCGGTGCATATTAAGAATGTATCGACACAAACCAAATCCGATTCAATCCAAACCGAGATAAAATTGATGCAAACTACGACCAAATTGGTGCAAATCAAATTCGAAATAATGCAAATCAAACCCAGCTCAACGCAAACCGCGATCAGTTTGATACAGGGCAGGGAGCAACACGAACTCCAATTCGAGCGAAAATTGTGCTCCGGTTGCCATTCCGGCAAAGGGCAAAAACAATACCGGAACCGGAATTCCGGCTTAAAAATTTTTGTAAGAAATTTTCCACATTTTTATCTGTGGTCTAAACATTATGTAATATATACACAATGATCAAATTCCAATAAAACCAAGCAAAAGCAAAGATTAAATCAGCAATTTACAGTGTGAAACGTAAGTAGGACACACAATTTCTGCAGAAATTTTTATGTTAACCTGCAGGACTTTGTTAACAAAACAAAGCCAGGTCGATGCATGTAGAAGGTAGTTCACACATTTAGATGTCTGCGAGGTATGTTCGAATTAAGCCGGTCTAACTAGGTAGAAGAGTATGGATTACAGAGGAGTACTTAGCGTAAGCTTGGCTAACATAAATTGCGTCACGCACAAGCCAGTGCGCTCGTGAAGTTTGTAAATCAGCATACATTAAAGTAAAGCAACATTATCTGACACGCAGCCGAAACTGCTTTGTTGGCAATGCCCTGTATTTGTTGAAACTGTGTGAGCAGTATCACAGTTTGTCTCACTTATAGCATTCTGATTAGAAAGTTATTATAATTATCATCTAGTTGACGGGTACTGTTTCCACAACGCTAGCCTAAACAGTGTCTCTGACCACTGATCAGAAAATTACCTTCTATTTGGTCATGGATTCATATAAACCAATAATTCCAAGTTTCCAACAGAACTACATGTAACAACCGTATGTGTAGTAGAGGGAGGCGACTGGAAACAGAGCGAAAGTGTTTGTTTTACGCTCCGTGCGTTATAGGCACATTCATTTTAACGCAAAATACGCAAGGATGTATAGTGGAAGGCATTTTTGCTCTGGTTGTCCAAACACCGACGTATTGATCAATAAATACACATTATTAGCTTCCTCAGTCTCTTTACAGTTTCAGAAAGGCAATAATGCTATTGTAATACATTAAGTTTATTGTAAAAGTTATTTTTAATACATTTTAAATCCACTGTACCTGCATTTCTTCCTTCATCTGTTTTTACTATATATAGGTTTCGAGGACCAAGTTCCGGATCCGGTTTAAATGGACGGTTCCGTTGCCGGTTCCGGTTTCGGTGATTCCCCGGTACGGAGGTATGGCGCCGCTACGGTTCATCGACCCAAAATTCCCAGTTTTACTGTTAAGACCTGGGGGCTGATAGCTTGAACTGGGGGTTTTAAGGCATGGAAAACTTATTTGCCGGTGTTAGTTTTATACGCACCTTTTTTACGCACCTTTTCTTCTCCAAGGTGTTGAAATGTTTCATCGTTGTTTTCAAACTTGTTCCTTGGAGAATTTCAGCCTTGCATTTGCGCAAGGCCAGATAGCATGAAAAATATATTGAAATGAGTATTAATTTGACAAGGCACCACACGCATGAAGCTTGAGTTTGAACGACGACACTGAGGTAGCACTTACAACATCGGCTGGAAGAGCGTTCCAATGTGACACAGCCCTATGGCTGAAGAAGAATTTGCGCAAGTCTAGTCGAGGTGTGTCTAACGGGACCAACTTATAATTGTGCCCTCTGGTAACAGTGGGGCCTCGATTGAAGAACGCCGATTCTGGTAGATCAATTAGGTTATGCGTCAATTTGAATATGAGTATAAGGTCACTTCTAGTTCTGCGAGTTTCCAACGTTTGCAAACCCAGAAATCTCAGCCTTTCTTCGTATGGCCACCGTATAAGGTCACTTCTAGTTCTGCGAGTTTCCAACGTTTGCAAACCCAGAAATCTCAGCCTTTCTTCGAATGGCCACCGTCGAATATATGGGATCAATTTAGTTGCTTGTCTTTGTACTCGCTCAATTACTTGGATGTCACGTTGGTAATGTGGAGACCAAATATAGACGGCATACTCAAGATGAGGTCGCACGAGGCTACGATAAAGATTCAGGAAGACATGCTTGTTCCAATTGACAATAGTTCTCCGCAACAAGTTCACGACTCGTCTAGCTTTGTTGGCAACAAAAGCGCAGTGATCAGACATTTTCAAGGATTGAGCGACGGTTCACCTACGTCCAGCGTCGAAGAAACAGCTCGGATTGGCTCATCACTCATAAAGTATTGCGCAGATGGATTTCCATCTCCACAGTTGAGAACACAGCATTTGTTTAGATTTGGGTGTAGCAAGTTAGTATTGCAATAAGTCATTAAACTATCAATATCAAGTTGGAGAGCCGATGTACACAGTTCAGAATCATGCCTCGAGATCCGTCGGCGAAGTTTCAAGTCGTCCGCAAACTTGAAAATACCACAACTAACATTGTCGTCAATAGAATCAACAAATATTAGAAATAATAGGGTGCCTAATACTGTGCCTGTGGGACGCCACTGACGACATTTGACCAGGAGGAGTAGGCACCGCTTAGGCGAACCCGCTGCTTACGGTCAATGAGGAATGCAGATAGCCACTTGAGAAGTTTTCCGCAAATTCCATAAAGTTCAAGTTTGTGAAGCAGTGCAGAGTTGTGTATCTTATCGAACGCCTTCTTGAAGTCAACATAGATGACATCGATCCAATCTCCTTGATCTATACATTTCGTCACATAATCGAAAAACTCCAGCAGCGGAGTTGTGGTGGAGCGACTGCTTAGAAACCCGTGTTGTTAGCGGTAAAGCAGATTATTTTCCGTGAAGTAAGCCATCATCTATGATCTCACGACTTTTTCCATAAGTTTGCTCACAGTCGATGATAAACTAATTGGTCGATAATTGTTGCATGCTGAGCGGTCTCCCTTTTTTGGGATAGGTACCACATTTGCTAGTTTCCAATCATGCGGGAGAATAGATTCATCGAGGGATTTGCGGAAGAGAATGTAAAGCACATGTGAGATAGTATTTCGAGTGTTGTACAACAATTGATTACAAATTTCATCTGGCCCTGGAGACGCATCTAATTTTACCGCATATAGTGCCTTCAAAACGTCATCCTCAGAAAATTTGACATCTGCCAGTCTGGACGTTGTACGTGGTGAAGTCGGGTTGCAACGTAGTTTTCAGTGGAAAAAACGGAACTAAAAAATTTACTAAATATCTCCACGTCTTGTTCAGCACTTTTCGATAGTTCGCCATACTCATCGCGCAAGGGACCAATTTCAGAATGCATGCATTGTCGACGAAGGGCGTAAGAGAAAAATGATTTCCGGTCCCGATCTATGTTGTCCGATAGCTTACGCTCAAATCGCTTAATTGATTCCTTGACATGAAATTCAGCCTCATTACAGCGTTGTTGATAAATTAACCAGCTTTCCTGAGTGTTGCAGCGCTTATATCGTCTATAAGCATTTTGTTTACGTTTTAACGCACGCCATGCTGTGCCATCCGCCCACATGGCTTTTCGTTGGCGACGTCTCGTTTTGATAGGAACATATTTATTGACTAAATTCAACATCATATTTTTCTATGTCAACCAGAAGTCTTCAGTGCATAGTGTTTTGTTCAACTGAACCCAATTTGCTGCACCTAGATTGATGTTTATTTCCCGCCACGTAGCTTTGCTCCAGTCCAGTCTATTTTTTGTGGTCATAGCAGAGCGCCAATCGAGCTGCAGAGAAACCAAGATCAAACACGACGGCGTCATGGTCGGCAGTTGTGAGGGAGGCAACAGTTTGGACATTAGATATAACCTCTGGAGCGGTGCATAAAATAAGATCAAGAATATTGTCACCCCTGGTAGTACATTCGACTAGCTGTTCAAGATCACATAACGAGAAACAGTTCATGAAATTATCCCGACGTGGAGGCCACGAGTTGTGCACCCAATCAATTTCAGGCAGGTTAAAATCGCCACATACACAAACTACACTATATTGATTGTCCGAACTAATACGGTTAATATAGTCTAATATTCTGCTATCATTGTCATGAGTAGACGAAGGGTCTCTGTAGACGGATACTAATGCAACATTTCTACGAGACGTGTCACAGATTTCGCAAAACACTACATCGTCAGCGCTATGCGGAAAATTTACTGGAACAACTGGTTGGAGAACGTCTCTAACGTATATCATGGTACCCCCGCCTCGCCTGCCCCAGCGGTCGCATCTAAAATGGGAGAAGCCTGACAACGCCAGCTGATTGTCATCGTTCTGACTCGAAGCCCATGTTTCCGTTACAACTATAATGTCAAAAGCATATATATTGCAGAATAATTGAAAGTCATACATTTTATTAAGCAAGGACCGTACATTAAGCAAAACACATTTAACTTTAGAGTTTGAATGATTGTAAAGACTAGGAACCGTTGTGGTACTACTAGCAGGAGTAGTAGTAGTAGTATTGGTTGTAACAACATCAGTAGTGGGTAAAACATTAGATGACAAAACATTTGTTAGAACAAAACGTTTGTTCTAACTTGTGCGGTATTGTGTGATATATACAAAACATATCGACGTATGCTATGTGTCGGGGGTTCAGTAAGCTTCCAAGTATCCCAAGGGTCAAAAATCTAAATTTTGTTCATTTTTCATAAAATCATTTATTATATGTTTAACTCAAAAACTTAACTTTTCCAAAATCAAAATTTTATAAATTCTAGTTTAGTTAAAACATATTTGAATATTTTCGACTTGTTTTTCTGTTTAGCAACATGTGTTAAGAAATTTTAGTTTTACTTGTGGGAGTTGTGATCAAGAAGTGTTCTGAGCTGCTCGTGTTAGAATATTGAATGTTTTATACACATAATTTAATACTTTTAAAATTCGTGTATGGTTACCTAGCTAGTAATTACAAATTGCGTCAATGTAATCGGACGGTTGTTTATAAATGTGTCGGGTTACTCTTAATGTGTCGGGTTACTCTTAATGTCGCCGCATCAATGACGTAACTCACTGCTATATCATGCAACAAGCACTAGTTGAATTTGAATTGTGGTGCGACAGTGCTCTCTTGACGCCCAAGCTAGCTAAGTGCCACGTCTTGCGCATTCGATCTAAGTTTCCGTTCAGCTATCAACTACGTTCTGGGGAGATTGGTGTAGTTTCATCAATTAAAGATGTAGGTGTTATAATTTCTAACGACCTTCGCTTCAATCGGCATGTTGATTTCATTGAAAAGCGAGCCAACAGAAGTATTGGTCTGATACGGCGTTCAATGATTTCTCGGTCCACAGATGTCATCACACCCTTATACAAAGCATACATTGGACCGATCGTAGAGTACGCTTCAGTAATATGGTCTCCTCAATATTTGACATTGATCAATTGTCTCGAAAACGTCCAACGACGATGCTTCCGGCTATTCCATGATGACAATGCATCTGAGCAAAGTACACTAGCTCAAAGGCGTCAAACAATTGATCTCATTTACACGTACAAGATCCTACATGGTCTAACGATCTTGGATCCAAACAATCTGTTCGAGCAATCTCACAGGAGACATCTTCGCGGCAACAGTATGAAGCTAGCGGTACGATATTCATGGACAAACGTAATGGCCAACTCTTTCAACAGAAGGGTTGTTCATTATTGGTACACTCTCCCTGATAACGTCGTAACTGCTGGCACTGTTGCCACTTTCAAAATATTATTGCGCCGCACTCGATCTTAGTGTCAATATGACATAAGGTGCCTAGCTTATAAGGTAATAAAACTTAAGAAATCATAATATCAAGTATACTATGGGCGATCGAGTATTAACGGTATTAGTTAATAATAACTTAAAAATTCGGCCCCTACGTGTCGAGTGAGTACTACCCGGGCAAGAGCACAGGTGGGCTGGTGGTTAGTAGCACGTCTTGTTGGGTGCGGCAGCCAGTCGGGGCGGCTCAGCAAGAAGTGCTATTCTTGAGAAGACCGGGCGAGTAAGGGGCGTGGAATCGCATTACCCTCTCGAGTTCCACTAATCCTAAACTGTACGATAAGTCAGCCAGTCAGGGACATATCTTTGAGCAAAGTTCAACTGAATAGTATCGACTGCTACTACGCAGTTGTATTTAACGTTGTTCGTCAGCCAGTCGGGGGCGACTTGTGTAATATAACAAGCAAGTATCTTAAATCTAAGGTCTAGGTTGAGGTACTCAATTTACCCTGCAGTCGGCTAGCCAGCCAGGAGTCGGTTGTAGCAAGTCGCAAGAGCAGTATTAGATTACCAGCCAACCTAAATCTAAACATAACCCGTTAAATAAGGATCAGGATAAGGTACTCATATACTCGTACGGTTACCAGCCAGTTGGGGGTAGTCGTGCCAACCTCATAAGAGGAGTAATAACATAGTGCGTAACCTAAAGGATAAAAGTATCAGAAATCGGGAGTATCGAGTAACGAGTGATCAAGTTGTCGAGTGATAGTAAAAGCGGAGTGAATTTCCAACGGAGTCATAGCAAGATCTAGAGCCGACACTGTGCTAAAATAACCGGTGGAATTTTATGCAAGATAGTACCTTTCGTACCGAAGTCGTGGACACTCAACGATCCATCACTTTCGCCACAATTTCCGTCGTTTGTCCACGACTGGATTTCGTCTCCACCCACAGGAGACCAACATTGCACGGGCTGTAAATAGGCAAAGGATCGAGCAGTACGCAAATCAAATGCGGTATCATAGCTCATATAATGTGCCGGACAAGTGAAGACCACGTTTAAACGCATTTAGGAACGGTGCTGCTATGACATGTTCAGGCAGACTGTTCCACTGGCCGACCACTCTGACAGCAAATGAGTGTAAACGGCAGTCAAAACGGGACTGTGGTTTCCTAAGTTTAAGATAGTGTCCGCGTAAGCCTCTATCTGGTGCCAAAGCGAAAAGTCGTTGCCAATCATAGTCGAGCAAATCGCGCATCATCTTATACACAAGAATTAAGTCAGTTCTATGACGTCTTGTTGTTTTGTAGAGTGAGAAACCAGTCTCTCGTCGTAATCCATACCATGAGTACCCAATACAGTCCGAGTAGAACGCGTTGCACAGCTTCAAGTAAGTCTATGTCACGACGCAAATACGGCGAAAACGTTTGGAACGCATACTCAGCTTTCGAACGAACGAGTGCCTTGTATGTACAATAACAAAAACGGTTTTTTTGCAAGTAATCCAAATGTACGTAGTATGAGGCTGATTTTATGGCATTCAGTTGCCAACTTTTGACAATGGTCGGATGACTTAGCAGTATTACATATCAAACATCCCAGATATCGTTCGCATTCAGACTATTTTATGGACTCGTTGCAAAGAGGTTAGTTTGATCTAATGTTGTCATAGCCATGATGAACAACTGCACACTTATCTATGCCAAATTCCATTCACAACTTACGGACCCATTCGCTGCACCGTCACCCTTCGCTTTGCAACACGCTGTAGTCGAATGCATAATGTGCTGTATTAATATTTTTCATGATGCAAGTGTCGTCAGCAAACTCCCAGATATTGCTGTTTATGTGGTTACCAATGTCGTTTATATAAAATAGAAAAAGGGTTGGTCCTAGGACCTATCAGTGTGGAACGCCGCTGTGGACAGGCAGGGGAGGGGAGGTACAGTCATTAACCGTTACACATTGGGTTCGATTAGAAAGGAACGGACGAATCCATTTCAATATGTTTCCTCCGATTCCGTTCGCCGCAAGTTTTATCAGAAGCCGTTCATGGGGAACAACGTCAAAGGCTTTTCGTAAATCGAGAAACACGGTGTCAACACATTGCCTGTTATTGAGATGTAAGGTTAGTTGGTTAAATAGTCGACAAGTTGAACTGTAGTTGATCTACGACCTCGGAAGCCGAATTGTGACGCACTAATTAAATTGCTGGACGCTGCAAAAGACATTATCTTCGATTTAATAATAGTTTCCATTAACCTGCTACATGTCGATGTGAGATTAATCGGACGATAGTTAGCGACATCGAGTTTAGAGCCTTATTTAAAGATAGGAGTGATAATGGCATGCAACCAGGCTGACGGCAAAGTATGACTCTTAAGGGATTTCTGGAACAAAATAGAAAGGGGCGGAGAGAGAGCAACGGCAACGGTGCAGCAGGACATGGGGACTTTTATCATGTCCCAGCGAGGACGCAGTCTTCAGGTTAGGTATTGCCTACGACACAATTACCGGATCAGAGATAACATCGTTAAGCAAGTTGTAGGCACGAGTGCAGGTAGGTTGTGCAGAGAGTCTAGTGTGTAGTCTATGAGGGTACTAAAGACCAGTGCCGCGAATCTAAGCTACTGGTGCTAAACATTGTGTGCCTTTATATTTTTATCATGTTTTGTAATAAACTATTCTTGCCACATGTTTGGTGCCTACTGTCTAAATTCGGAGTGATGAGCCGCACCGTGCCGCAACGCAAAATATACGGCACGAGCGCCAACGGTAAAAGTAAAAGCGCCAGCCAATATATTTCCCCACCGGCATACTACTGGCACCACCTCGGACCGCATATCTTCGGTGACGAATCCCGTCCCATTTTTATAATCCGATAGTCATCATAAGAAATTCCCAGTCTATCCTTGCCCCATTTAAAACCCTAACATATATATATAACACTATCGAAAGCTGATTGGCTGTGCACGCAAAAGGTGTAGGTGTACCTATGCTTCACTACGTTCTGCAATATCGATAGAGTTAGTAGTTATATGTGTCGGGGGTTCCCCAGGCTACGCATAGGGTTTTTAGGTCAAAACCCATCCAAAAGTCCTAAAAATGCCTTGAAACCCCTTTCGGATCCAAAAAAATGAATTTGACATAGTGTTGTACCGGGGCCGGGCCTAGCCGAAATATACTATGTGTTCAATTTTGCAGCACATATAGAGCATATATGCCATATATACATACATGCCGACAGGAGGGTGGGAGGGAGTAATATTCTCCCCGAGAATCCGGACTCCCAGCGGAGTGAGGTGAACTCATAGCCAAAAATTTGACGCCGGTCATCAGAAAAGGTCCGCACTACTGTACCGTCCCTCCCTCCAGAAAAATTTCGCCGGCTACCGTAGGTTACCTCGTGGGGGGAGGTTCTACCCACAGGCATGTATGCCATTAACCAAATCATTCTTTAATTACTATTCTTCAACATTATCACGTAAAAATAAATTGAACAATTTGCCATATTGTATCGTGGATTAAAACAATTTCACAGCTGAAGTTCACAGTTTCAGAAAGGTGATGTGGAATTTTTACTGTCCTTGTTAGTAGCAAGCATTATATCTTCAGCTAAAGCTCCAGATTGTTTATCTGTTTTAGTACCAAAAAAAATTTTTCAGAAACAGTAGTCCCGGCACCTAAATTTTACCTCTGAAGCTCCAGATTGTTTATCTGTTTTGCTACCAAAAATATTTTCTCTGAAACAGTAGTTCCGGCACCTAAATTTTTCTTTACCCGGGCCGGGGCTTCGACGTTACCCGGGGCGCGGCTGAGCACCGGTACATCCCTAGTTTTACACAATTTCACTTATTACACGGCTTCTACCCCATCAGCTGTTATTTCCGTATTTTGTTGCTTTTGTTTCAAACTAAGTTACATAATTTGTGTTCATTTTTCCTATTAGCGAACTCGGTTTAATACTAATTTTAGTTGTAGTTTTGGTACGGTCGAGTTTGATGTACTGTGCAAAAGAAGCACGTCAGTTTAAGTTTTTTCCACCAGCAGAAGTTCACTTAGCTAATTATTTTTACGTGGCAGTTTGATATATCGGGTTGACAGCAGGGAATATGTGCGACGTGTTGTGAATAGTTTTACTTCTTAACTTCTTGTTCATTGTCGATTTTCTAGTTTTTATACGGATTTTGGGGACAACACGGTCGATTGGCAGGACAATTACAGTTGAACGGTATTCAGTGTACAGAATTCGGTATGCATTCCGGTCGGGCGTAATTGCCTAAATATAAGGAAAAGCTTAAGCTATTGAAATAATTACACCGTGCGCATTCTGATCATGTATAACTGTCAACCTCACAAGAGAATTATCAAATAAGGAACAGTAGTAGCGTAAATCTAGTGTCTAGGTCCAGGTGAATATATAATCGTACAGTACGCATTCCGGTCTGGTGTAACTATACCAACCTCATAAGAGGGGTATTAGAGTAACCGATAACTTAACTATTAACACTAATAAAGGAAAGGATAGACCAGTAGCCGAGAGTCGATAAAAGTAGTCCTAGAAAAGAGGACAGAAATACCAGTGGTCATCACTAAAGGACCCCCCATATAATTCCCGATAGCCGTCATAAAGTTACACCTCTAACTCTAACCCATGATTGTAGAACAAAACAACAATATGTTATGTATGTATTTCTCTTATATATTTTGTTTATTTGTTTTCCTGTGTTATAATTTTGTTTTTATTTTCTTGACGGAGTGATCCATATAACTTGCATATTTCAAGTTAAGTTTGAAATTTTCTTTTCCTAATTCAATTGCGAGTTGACTTGACAGATCCTGGTCGTGTCTCTCAGAGTTTTAGTTAGCTTTACAAATTTAACGCAACGGGCCTATGTTATAGTTGATTTTGCAAGAATAGTTAACTCATAGCGTTTCTTTTTTACGATTTCAAAGCCCAAGTTGGTAGCTTATGCAGGCCTAGTATTGAGTTGTGCCAATATAGGCATACCTACGGTTATTACTACTTCATATTAACTATTGCTTGTCCTCTATTAATACCGGCTCGAATAAAAATGATTTAGCCGTGTTTTGTGCGAGCAGTAATAAAAATGCAGCGGTCCTACAGGGACCATAGCAAATTAAACCTGCGGAGTTGTTGCGGAGCTGAAAAACGTTGTTGCACGCTACGAAGTGACGTTGGGTTCCACTATCTGACGGTCTACCCACAATCTTCAGCGACGAGCTCATGTTCCGATAGCCACTTTTAACCATCAACCGCGGCTAGCGTGCGGCATTATTTCCCCACAGTTTGTATAGTAGTTATGGTTGGATTTATCACACATATCAGCATTTATGGGTCAGTATATTTTGTCATTTTAGATAGGTTTCGTTGATGTGGCCCAGTACTGTGGACACAGTACGACACCCATTTACTCTGGTTCGCAACATAAGTTTAACCGGTATGATACAGATTACCCTGAATTCTGGAACTACTCGGTTATTCTCCAATTTGCAGGCGATGTTAAATGATTAACTTCAAAATATAAAAATGTACGGTTTAATAGTTATGATAAAACACCATATAATTCTGTGAGTTATGCGGCGTTTACGTTATAAGTTGCCCGCCATGTGGAAGTTTTGTCCACGTACAGCCTGCCTACCACCGTTAACGATATAGTGTACAGAACACCCACACTGTATTCTAAGCAATTCTATATAGTGTTTCGGACACCATCAGCATTTATACATGGTGTCATGGACACCATTAACTTCTAGCTAACTTCGATGAAGGTCTTTTGGGAAGATGTCTTTACGTTTTTTCCGTTGTATGGTATTTATACGATTTAACTTCTGTCCGCGCACTTCCTATGCAAAGATTTCAACGGAATGGTTTATTGGTTACAATCAGTTAGCGTAAATCATTTGAAATTTAAGTTAGCTAGTTTTCCCGCCTTTTTTTAAAATAAGTATTCAAACATAGGGTGTCGAAGACACCATAGTGTAATATACATGGTGTCAGCGACACCATGACTTGTGCTGCACTGTATGCCCGTCCGAGTACCATGCACCATGGTGTGGTCATGACCACACGTGGACAAATCTTCCACATGGCGGGCGTTATATAACGTAAACGCCGCATTACATGTATAATTTTTAATTTGTGCCTGGCTATAAGAGTTTGCAGACGAATTTATGTGAAAATCAGCCTCTGTTATTACCGTCTTTAAGGCTTTAAGTAGCGATATATATTATCTAACAGTCTTATCGCCTGTACAAATAAATTTTGGTAGTGTACTTTCGTTAGTCAGCTTTACGGAGCTATCGTCGGTTTCTCTAAATTAAGTTGCTGGGTGTGGTCAGTGCACCCACACAGAAAGGGACCGATTTGTACTGCCAGGAAAAATTCTTGTTCCCGATGTGGTAAGTATGCCCCAATTGACACAAAACACAAACATATCACTTTCCGAAATTAAAATTCGACTAGAAAATTGTTCAAAAGCAGTGTTTAATCTCAGCATGTCCATTTTTGCAACGTTCCAGAGGCCATTTCTTTGCTGATTTTATCGTTTTTTGCTAGAAATTCGAAAATTGTAGATTTCGAAACCACCGGCTGAACCAGGAATTGTTTCCTAACAAAACCCGGCGCACTCTTGGTTTAGAACAAATGGATCAACATTTATGCTGCCGCATCATTTGCCCATATTATCTCAAGTTTCTTTTCCATTGATTTTCAGGATACATTACTCTTGACTGATTCCGAAAACTCACAAATCCTCCTAACTCGTTCTCGCGATCGCTTCTTTACGCATCGTATTTCTGTTATGGATATATATAATATTTGATTAGTGTTAGTATATCTTAATCAAAGAAAGTGCGGTTAAAGAATACATAAGGCTTAAGAACCTAGGCCTTTGGCAAAGCAATCATGCATTGGGCTCATCTGCTCATATGCATATGCTGACCAAGAATGTTGGAGGCTTATTGAACCTACCATGTGATATTATTAGCTCTATAAGACATAAACAGAATTGGAGTTGTAATGACTGGGCTGATATTAGGCAAGATGACTTTGACTTGCTATGTTATACGGACGGGTCGGTCACTGAGAATGGTCTCAGGCGATGTGGTGCAGGTATATATACCGGGTAAAGTAAGGGAATCATTCCCCCTGGGTAGCCTGACTACTGCCTTTCAGGCAGCGGTGCTGGCCATCGAAAGATGTGCCATGATAACAGATGGTTTTAGATTTAAGAATAAAAAGATAGGTATTTTTAGTGTTTGTAAAGCTGCGGTGCTGGCTCTCGGGAAAAGGCAGGTTAAATCACTGTGCACCCTTGGGTGTGTGAAGTGACTTAACAGACTAGGTCGAAACAATACGGTGACTCTGGGCTGACTAAAAGGGCATTCCCGAGTGTTAGGTAATGAAATAGCTGACGAATTAGCTAGGCACGGGTCTAATATAAAGACTCTAGGACAGGAACCTCATGTACCTATTAGCGTTACTGTAATTAAAACGTGGCTGGAGGAAAGGTCTTTTATAGAACATAGTAGGAGATGGACTAATAATACTGATTGTAGACAGACTAGGGTTTTCTTTGATAAACCTAATAAATTTAGATCAAAATAAATTCCTTTGGAAACTGAATAAAGACCGTATGAGAATAGCCATAGAATTTTTGACAGGACATGGGACTTTTAATTCCCACTTATACAGAATAGGTTTACTGGATAACAACTTGTGCACATTCTGCGGAACTGAGCCGGAGACTGCTCAACATTTGACAATGAACTGCTTAGCCTTGAGGGACTTACGAAAGACATTCTTCGGAACTGAGACTTTGGATCAAGAGGATGGACATAAATTGAGTTTATCTAGAATTGTTGGGTTTGCGAAGTGTATTACGGAATAGAACTTTACTAGGACTTGGGGTGCTGAAAAGGGCCTTTTTGGCCTACTTAGGTTTTTTTATACCCCATCTAAACTCTTATCTATCTATCTAGTGTTAGTTGAAGTTTGCTATTTGCGGGAAAGGTTCATGTTTTCTCCCTGGCCTCAGCGATGTTTATAGTTGGCACCAGACGGATTCCTTTTGACTATTTTAAACTACAATCTTGTACTCTTTTTGTAATAAAGTATCAACTACCCCGGATTTCATAAGCGTTTTGTATTAAATGAATGCGCAGCGTTATTGTTTGGATGCACGTTTCTAGAACATTTTCTGAGCTTTGCCATTTTAGTGTATTGCTAGCACTGAGCAGGGTTGATCCATAGATAATATCGGCTTCGATTGTAATATAAATTTATCATTTCTGTGTCTGGATTTTCTATAGATGAGTCGTGGATCTCCTGCGTTATGCTATGCTTTCTATGTGTCATCCACTTTGGGTTGAGGCAGTCTTTTGTTCGGCAATCATGTAACGAAAGTCATTGCATTTAGTACTTTAAAAAATTTAAATTTATGTGTGATGATGCCGCATTGATCCGTTATTTCATCGACAAAGGATTTGAAATATATCCGTTCAAGGTTGGTTTGTCTCCAGTTTTTATTGTTTTCTTTGCATCGTATGCTCGTCCAGTTGCATACTTCGGAGGACAAATAGTCGGAGATACACCGACTGCCAGGTTGTGTACGTTTATGGCAGTAAGTCGGAATACTGGCTCACCCCTGGCCTCCCCTTTGGTTTTTCGCTACGCACTCGATTGGCATTTGAAATTACACAATAATGTCATTTGAAACCGAGCAGAAGCCTAATATAGCTCCCTGGGCGCTGTTTTTACATTTTGTATTGTGCATTGCTTTATGGAAAACCTGTTGAATCGCTGGTTTTTTTGCAGTCACAACTAGTTGTCGTTAGCAACGTAATTTTTTTATGATTTTGGCGCTTTGTTCTGGGACATAAAAGCAAATTACAGATTACTGAAGTTGGCTGAACGAAATTTATGCCATATCACTGGCTTCTCCCTAAGCTCCAAAATCAAGGGGGGATGAGCTGGGGGAACGGTCGACAAGGGGGGATTTTCGAATTTATATATATATTTATTTATATATATATATATTTAGGTATATACGTAGTAGTATTATTATGAAAGGAAACGCGTACTAGCGGCTTCTTCCTAATGTGTTGCGAGAAGGTAGCCAAAATTGAAAAATTTCTTGTTCAGGAAAAAATTCGGGATGAGCTGGGGGGAGCCGAAATTTAAGGGGGGAGTGAGCTGGAGGAAGTCGGTCCGAAGGGGGGGGGGCGCCCGCCTCCCCCCGTTAGGGAGAAGCCAGTATCAAGAGCTGCCAATGAATAGACCAATAACTGTGTTGGGCGAAATTGGGCAGAACTCCAAAAATCACACATTTTTTGCATTGTAACTTCAATATCGTAGTATTTATACTGAGGCAATACGACAATTGAATCAGTTTTATAACCAGATCTGCGGAATAGCGGTCGGGACCGTCATTTATTTGGCATGAAATGGTCCAAGCTTAGCTTTAGTGTGGAAGGAGCTTGTATGAAATAACGGTTACTCCTATATATCTTATCTTGGCATGAAATGGTCCAAGCTTAACTTTAGTGTGGAAGGAGCTTGTATGAAATAACGGTTACTCCTATATATCTTATCTTGGCATGAAATGGTCCAAGCTTAACTTTAGTGTGGAAGGAGCTTGTATGAAATAACGGTTACTCCTATATATCTTATCTTGGCATGAAATGGTCCAAGCTTAACTTTAGTGTGGAAGGAGCTTGTATGAAATAACGGTTACTCCTATATATCTTATCTTGGCATGAAATGGTCCAAGCTTAACTTTAGTGTGGAAGGAGCTTGTATGAAATAACGGTTACTCCTATATATCTTATCTTAATTGCATACGCTTGTGGTTTAATCATGTTTTGGTTTTTGGTTAATGATGCCCAACCACAGCCTCTGGTTATTGGTTTAAACATTTCGTGCAATTACATTACAAAGACGGAGGGAGCGGAGTTTCCTTTCACTGTTTTCGCGACCGAAGCGTCGCTTCAAAACCGGAGACGACTACCAGGAATCTGTTTTTGCTATATATATCTTTTAGGCGGTATCACTTCCTGGGCTGTTGTGAGCCCGAATATGGTGTAAATGACCCATGTGCTGTGTATAGTCTTGCCATGAAAGTTCTAAATCCGACCACTACTGAGTGGTACCTGGCTGTAGGCACGACAAAAGATTTCAAATCGTCAAGTCACTGTGCAGTCGTTGTCGCAAAGGCCTGCCAAATGATTGAATTATTAGGTCGAACAATGAAGATATGGACAGACAATAAAGAACCCGACCACACGTTGAGTTTGCCGCTGTAATAAATTGTCCCTTTTACGAGAGAGACAAAGGGGTGATCGAAGCAGTTCAGAGTCTAGCAACAAAACTAAACTAGCTCCTATAAGAATTGCCCTATGAAGCTCGACTAGGAATACAGTCGCTAGAAACTCGGCGCCTTTAAAGATGACCTTATCGCATTATACAAACTCACTCATGGCGTGACGGATATCGATATTGAAACAATATTCAACACCGGGCCAGAAAAAAACTAGAGGACATTTTCTAATGTTGCAACCACAAACCACCACGCGACTAGTTGTCCGAAAGTCATTTCACGTTTCGCTGTGTCAACTCATGGAACGCCCTACCGAAACTCATAGTTTCGGCTCGTAGTATATCCGGATTTGAACAGCGGCTTCACATTACGAATTTATTATCAGAACCGCCAATGTGTTTGGCGGTTCTTTTTCATATGTATGGCCGATCTATCGAATAAAGCCCTCATCTCACTCATATACGACGTTGTGTCCACAGAAAGCGAACACATAGAACGAATCGTTCACTACAGATATCTAACGCTGTGGACTCGTTAAGGAATCAGAAAATGGACCAGAAATGGTCGAGAGTCATTTTTTGAAATTTGACCATCCGTGTATGTATCTTTCGCGACCTATATCTCGAGATAGAGGCTTCGCAGCACCTCCCGAAATCAGCTCATCAAGAGTTACAACTTTGCCATCACTTTCATGGGATTCACTGGGCCGCTCTGGGCTCAAATAGGATATGTGGACTCATTTTCACGTAACACCATTTTTTGCCTTCTGCCATGTTATTGCGGAGTACGTGCCTCACGCCATCCAGATATAAGTTTTGGAGTATATACATGTTGTAACTCTGTTGCCGTCAGAGGCCTATGATTGTTGTATGATATCGTTACAAGCGGATATAGGATGTTTTGGGGTCTGTCGACCCATTCTCACAGAAGACGTTTTTCCTTTTGTGGCGTGTTATTGCGGAGTGGAAGCGCCAAAACATTGTTATATAGGTTTTCAAGCACGCTGAATACAATGGTATTGCCGGTGGCGAGCCGTTTGCAGTTGAATCGTATCCTTCCGGTGTGGCAAATCTGATTTTAAGGGTTGGCCGACCCACTCTCAAAATGTCGATTTTTGGAATTCAGCATGATTTAGCATTTATGGTCGGGCCATTTTCATACAACTTATGTGAAATAGCATACAAATACCAGTAAAGCTAATATTTCAAGCATTGAATATATCTTAGCTTTAGCTGCTGTGCTCGCTCCATTTTCACTAGCTCGCTAGATACTAGTAATATTATACAGATTCGGCTTCAGAAGCTCCGGTGAAATCTCATAAATTCAGGTCACAAAAACGGGTTTAGCTGCGTTCCCGAAAATGAGATTGGAGATGCCAAATAGGTTGAAGGTATATATACAGTTTTTTAATTTTTACGACAGTCAAAAACATCGGCGCAAACAATATGAAGTCAATATGTTAAGTAGTCATTTGTCAAAATTTTACGCAAGAATACTACCTAGTTGTCAAATTTCCATAGTCAGCACTACATTTTTCTTTGTTGACCAAAAAATCTCAGAGCCGGGATTACTAAATGAAGAGGTCGCGTTATAGAGATACGTCACCGATACATACAGCATGGGGCCAAATAATGGTCGACTCACTCTCTTCTCCAAATTTCAGGACAGGAATTTTATCGTAACACGTTATTGCTTTAGTGGAAAAATTATGAGATTCATTTATTCTACCACCAGTATACGCGCGGTCATTTTTTCTCAGGCGTGGCTCTCCACTTGGAAATTTATTATCTGCAAATTATGGAGATACGGAGGATCGGACAGCCACAACAGTGGTTTTGTCCCTTGACCTATATACATTTGGCGACTTTGCTTTACAGATAGCGTCATACAATGAAAAAGTTGGGAAACATTTTTGTTTGAACTTTCCGAATGATTCGCTGTGCTATTTGGTCGTCAGCACGCCGGCGATGTTCGAAAGGTACACAGTAAATTTATTTTGCGGGTATGTATCGGTGTTTGAGGCTCATTTTCATGAGCTGTTTTAGCTAATTCCGGGTGTTGCAGTTAGTTGATACGGGGAGGGGTGCCCCAGAGGTATTATGACGTCCTTATAAGTTCCTCCAGTCCATGCCTCCAGGTGAAATTTTGGTCTCCCCAGTTCATGCCCCCAGGTACTTTAAAATAACAAAATTTTTGTCTGATGGGAAAAATGCATTTTTCACCATTTTGGCTTTAAATATCCCGAAATTTTCCCGTGCGGGACTAAAAATTACTAATTCTCGTTTTAATTTAAGCACAATTACAATCAGTTATTTATTTAAAGTTTTCTGACGGTTACAGTACGTTATGGTACTGCCAATTCAACAGGGGTAATCTCCTCCCTCCCCTCAGGTAATTTCGGTTCTTCCAGTTCCGCGTTGGGGCACACCAGGTATGATTTTGGTACGTTGGAGAAGTCAGACATCGATATAGTGAGCTAAAATTTTTTAAAACCCAGTTGGCCCAAACGTACGGCAGAGTCTCAACTTCGCTGCATTCGAAACCTGGTTCGCTGTCATCAGTTTTGAGCTCATCAGAATTTATTGATATTTGATCAGTTAATCTAGAATTTAATGCAGTTTATGTTAATTTTCATCGGACACAGCGTTTTGAGCCAGGATTGGAATCTTCTTTCGGCCATTACTGTTAACTGAATACATACTATATTACAATGTGTTGCTGGTGCTGTGTTGTTTATACATTTTTGGTTATGTAACTAGTACGGGATAAATAGGAATTCTCTAAATGCCTGGTAAAATGTTTCAATGCATATATTGTAGCTGTCAACCCAAACAAGACTTTAATATATACCTGAAAGCAAGAGTTTCCATTTTTTGCTAAACTATTGCAGTAGTACCTGTCCAAATTTTGCATTTGTTTTCCTCCGAAAGTTGTCGATTGGTGCGCAACTGTTACCGCCAGAGCGAAAAGCAACGAAGGGTAACTGCTTTAAAACTGCCCAGGTGTATCAGCCGCGTTTCCCCACTCTATGCCTGTAGCAAATTTCGGTCTCCTCCAGTTCATGCCCCAAGGTCTAACACGTACTTTCTACTTAATTTAGAACGTGTTTAAGCTTGAATTATATATTTGTTAAATTTTGTAATTATATATAATAGTGTGGCCTGTCCACAGCCCTCCGAAAAGTGGGGTGGGAAACTTCGGGAGGCCCCCATGTTCATTCTCGGGGAAAATTATGTAACAGATCCATACTGGATCGTTACGAGGTGTATTAATCCTGACCATAGCTTAATGGCAACATTTTATCGAATACCCTTAACCCTGGCCACAGTATGATGGCCAACATTTACAAATACCCAAATAATCCTGGCCATAGTCTAATGGCCAACATTTAATAGACAGTCCAATAATCCTGGCCACAGTCTAATGCCCCACATTTAATAGAAAACCTAATAATCCTGGCCATAGTATAATAGTCAACATTTAGTCAAATACCCCATTAATCCTGGCCATAGTGTAATAGCCAACATTTAATCGAATACCCCAATAACCCTGGCCATAGTGTAATGACCAACATTTAATCGAATATCCAATAATCCTGGCCATAGTTTATCAACATTTTCGAATTTTGTTGCGAATGTCTCCCAGCTTAGGATACCCAACGGAGATGACACAACTGGGTACGAAACCCACCGTTACATCGAAATACGTACGTGTGTGGAATTAGAACCAATTTAGGACCTCTTTGCACTAGCGAATACATAAGCCGATCTACCCCCGTGCACACGAACCGACCGCAAGACCCTGTTGTCACCTCATTTATAAACCGCATACATGGCACAGATTATGAATCGTTACGCCCATTAACCTAGCTACAGTTTAGAAATTCTCGTCATATTTCGGCCTGCACCGCCGACAGCATTTGTGATCAAAATGGGTATCGTTATTAACATTTCATTGATGCATAATCATCGAAGTATTGCTACCGTATATATATGTTGATTGGAGTGCCATAAAGGCACTTATTGGTATACGTATCTTGCATCACGTTACCATATAACCATATTGTTGATGGCCATAAAGGCTTCATTGGCGTACTTGAATTATGGATATATATTAACATTACCACCGCTTTGTTGTACCATGTTGATGGCCATAAAGGCACGTATTACGCATCTGATTCGTATAACCCTGATCATACTATATATCTGTGTGCCATTGGAATTGCTGTTGATGCTCATATGTATTTTTAAGTATACGTACATGATTTGGCAGCCTGATTTGAATAGTACTTGTTAACCATTTATGTATAACCGTTATACCATATTCATACCTACTTTCGTGTTGTTTAAGGCAATAAAAGCGCATATATTTTGTTATGATTCTATACCTTTGTTATGATTACCATATTCGTATTGCACCCTTGGTTATGGACGTATAATTGTAATCATTTATCACTAATTGTCGTACCATATTCATGTCGTTTTATTGTGTTGACCACGGCCATAAAGGTCTATATTTGGATGTAACCTTCTTGTGTATTTCATTGGTGTTTTCAGGATTATGGTTACATTTTATTGTACCCATGTAAATCATAACTTTGGAGGTACAAATAGTCGAGGATAATTTGTTTCGTTTAGGACGATTTTAGTGAAAAGTTAGGGGTATAAATTATATAGTTCTTTAATGGGTAGAAAAATGCGAGTATGGCGTGACCTTGCCATACTCGACTAGTGGAAGTATAGGACGGTACGACTCCCCGCCTGCCCCGATATATAGGAACAGCTCTACCCCACACGGTAGGACCACGAAATCCATCACGAATTTTCATAGAAAAGAGTGGCCGTGATGAATGAGGATCACAAAAATATGGCTTTTCGCCCTATAGCGAACAACAAACGAGCAATTTTCCAGAAAATAATAGTAAGAAAAGAGAAATCTTATTTACCAGTGTACAATGTTGACAAGCACCCTGGTAATTTGCAAAGATAAACGAAATACTAATGACCAGCTTTCATTTTCGCTGGCAAAGATAACTGATAAAAGTAAGAGAAAATTTATGAAAATCTGGACTCAAAAGTAGCGGATCCGGCCTATAACTCCGGAACCGTTGAAAATTCGGGGATTAATTACTTCACATTTTTGGTAGGAAGTTTTACGGTCTTTCTAATGAGATCGGTGTCGTGGAAATCTGATCCGAATCCATGGACTTATGGGTGAATAAGTATATACATAAGCAAATAAAACTTAACTAATTAAATAATTCCACAAATATTCGACACAGAAATATATAAGACATCATTGAGCTCCTTGAATACCAGGCTTTCTTTTGAGCCTGTATGTATCAGGAATTCCTTCATGTAGTTCTAAATTTGGTATTTCAATTAACAATGTTGCATAAATATCTAGAAAAATGCTGTAACAAAACAATATTTTATCTACAAGTTTATCATAAATTTTATACTTTAATAGTTTTGCTATCCATTTTGTTTTCCCACATCCAGTTTGTCCACTAACAACACAAGTAAAAGGTAGTTCCAATGGTAAAATAATTTTGTTATGCTCTTTTTCATCTTTGTTGTTAACAACGTTCGTCTTGTCATTACATTTTTCTTATGTCTATGCAAATGCTGACGCGTTGTATACTCTCTTGAACATGTGTCACATGTATAAGACATTTTTAAGAATTATTATGAACTTTTTGATCTTTTAAGAGTTTCTTATACCCATGTACCGCTATTTTGTATCCATGTACCCCTATGTTGTACTCATGTACCCCTATTTTGTACCCATGTACCCCTATATTGTACCAATGTACCCCCATATTATAATCCCCTACATACCCCCTATTTTGTACCCATGTACCCCTACGTGCCCCTATTTTGTACCCATGTACCCGTGCGTACCGTGTTTTGTACCCCTACATACCCCTGCCTTGCACCCCTACGTACCAATGTATTCCTGTTTTGTATTCCTATTTTACATCTGTTTCATTATTTCTGTTATATTGGTCTGAGGTCTTTTTCATTTACCCATGAATTAAATGTTTTTGGATATCCCAATCACTTTATAAGGTACTCAGTACCTGTTTTACCTTTACGTTTTGATAAATTTTTTTCAATTTTGTAAGTATCGTCTTTAACATAAACATTTTGCAACTCTTGTGCATAAAACCTACCTAAAATTTGTTCATTATTTACATCTACCAACTCATAAACTGCTGGATCATATGCATATTGTGCGTTTACAATGAAAACTTCAAGAGACCACAAAAGGCATTCGCTTTTTACTTATACGGATAATATCACGAAGTTGAAATTTATAAAATACTTCAATATCTTTAGATGGAAATAGCTTCCGTCTAATTTCATCCTCATTACTCACATTGACATTTATTGGAGCAAATCCATACCTATTCTTAGTTTTATTATAAGTGTTCACAATGCTATCCAATACATCAATATACTTTTTCATGTTTTTGGCAGTCAAGTGCCGGTAAATTTTATCTTTAAGTATTCGTATAAAGCGTTCAGCAATACTAGCTTTCGTTTCAACGTTTCTAGTTGTATAAATATTTATTCCTTTACTTTTCATGTAGTCATATACCAAGCTATTAACAAACTCCTTTCCATAATCAGTTTGAAAGTTTTTTGGCTGTTCATTTTCAAACATAGTTTTAAGTGCAGACAAAATTGTTGTAGATTGTTTGTTTTTCACTGCAACCACTTGTGCCAAGTTTGCAAAGCAATCAATTGCTACTAGTAAATATTTAATTCCATCGTTATGTGATGATAAATTTGTCACATCAGCCAAGTCAGCTTGAACTAAGTCACCTATACCTTTCACTATAGTTCGTCTTCTACGAAACTTTAACCTACGTGGCTTATGAAGGGTGTAGGTTTCTTCTCCTCTTAACCATTCTTTCACTTGTTTCTTTGTAACCTTCAATCCTTTCTGTCTAGCCTCAGTGAATAATTTAGCTGGTGTTGAATAACCGGCTACATTAGTTGCATCATAATAAATTTTACTCAATTCCATATCCATTTTTAAATATAAAGTTCCTTAAAAGCTTTTAAGAATTCCTCGCCATTTTTCATCCGGACTTGGGACCGGCACCTACTGCTGTATCGAAAAACAGTAGGTGGTGGGTTACATGCAAAAAGTTTGAGTACTTTTTAGTCTTTCACATATTTCAAGTGTTTTTGAGTACGTTTTAGTCTTTCAAATCTTTAATGTGTTTTCACATTAAAGTGAAATGTACATCTAAAATGTTTGCATATAGTCTTTCAAACCTTTCACATGTTACACATTATTACAGACATTCAAATGACATAAATACACAAACAATAACATATACAAATAATATCAATTTTAAATTTATTATGGTACACATTTAATCTTTTGTGCAACGTATTTTAATAATTGCACCTTTGTGTATTTTACACACCTTATTTATTTTGTGCAACGTATTTTAGTAGTTGCACCTTTGTGTGTGTTTCATTTATCATTACACATATTATTTAACAATGACAAAAACTTATCAAATATATTATAATTGCCATAAGCATAACTACTTATACCATCATTAAGCAAAAAAACGTTTATCATCAAAAGCACTTAAACTTATTTTATTTTGTTTTATAGTTTGTGAATTATGTTTATTTGACCTAATCATATGCATTAAATGTTTATTATTAGTTTTATTGAATAAAGTATCTTTATATTTTTGGTGGCTAATTATTTTTTAACTACACATTTTGTAATACCTTTAACATGTTTTTTCTCAATTTGACGACACTTAATGCTGTACATTTTTGAGCGTAAACCAACAAACTCTTCAATAGGAGTGCCTGCAGTCTCATCCTTCGTCTTACTCAAAAGTTTTTTATTTTGGGTTGAAAATAAAGCATGATCTGAAGGATAATCACTCGTATCAAATGGCTGTTGATTTTCACTCATATCTTTATAAATATCATCGGTATATACAGCATAACATAGAGAATCAGTATCAGTAAACAATAACTTACAATTATTATTATATACACATTTCATATAGTTATAATGAAAATTATATACATTAATGTTTTTGATAAATCAAGTACTGTAAATCCAATGTAAATAGGTTTACACAAATGTACAGTACGTTTATTCATTTTAACAGCTACTAAATTTTCATTAAATATACTACACATAATATAACGGGGACTAGCTACTAGTTCTTTATATTTATGTTCACATGTTACTAATTTTAAATCAATATGCACACGTATCTTTCCATAGTTTTACCAAATACAGCATTATTCAATAATTTATATAAGTCTTTTTCAAAATTACTTTTAGCATTTTGCGCATTTCAGCGTTAAATCTAATGTATGGTTCCATCCAACTGTCCTGAGTGAATGAAATCACTCTGTGGACCTTGCACAACTTCACGCCTAAATGTAAATAGAGTTGTAAATTTTAAATATGAAGTTTATACTTTTGTTTATGCATGAGGTTTGGTACAAGTTTCTGGACAGAACCAGACTTTATATTTAACACCTCTTTAACGCCAGCGCAATATTCTGACAGCATACTATCAGAGACTTGAAGTCTCTCAAGAGCTAAAGGATAGTCATTATGACTATCATGTAGCACCTCAGGATACTTCAGGTCAACCTCAAGTACATAGCCAGTATCACCTTCAGTATTAATTTCTGATCAGGCAATGTCATCAATTTGTTTTTGTGTCAGCCATTTAAAATTTCTGCAGGGCAGCTTTTGTGACATTGATCAGCCATATAAATTATTTGCATCTAAATACATTATGTACAGTGACTGTAATGTAGCATCATAAGTTTCTGGGAGGTACTTGTTATTAGCTTTTGCGTATCGGTGTGAAATTACTGACACGCCTAAACGTATACCTTCCTCAAAGAAGGTATACATGTCAAGATCTGTCAATACTTCCAGCTCAACACCCGTAAGTTTCAAACAAGTTCTTGTGTTCGTGTTTATCGGTATCAGTCATCACCATTCGGGCATTCTTCTCTGTTTCCTGATATGCTTCACATTTCTCGACCACTCGCTTCAAAAATTTCTTCACCTCGGTATATCTCCGGCTGTCCAATTTCCAATTTATCATTACAGCAACCATATACCTCCACCAATCCGTATCCACATGGGGTGTGTTGTTGGTAGGCTGTTGTTGAGGATTCAGTAGGGTTGGGTTCGCATACATGCATTTTCTTTAGCAGACATTCAAAATCAGCATATATTACATAAGGGGCACGCTGCATTTTGTGTACGTTAATAAATAGCAGCTTGGTGTCTTTGGGCATTTCCAGCTTTGACGTTTGACCATTGCGGCATAGGGGCATATGTTGCTTCAACTGTTCCTCGCTGTAGCAAGGCAGCAAACATTTATAACAAAAGTATTTTTTATGTTTATGCTGCCGCTGGTCATGTAATAGTCTATCCAAATCTCTAATTAAACAATAGTGTCCTTTATACAATAACAAATGAACATATTGTTCATGCACAGTTTTTGAAATAAACAATGGTGCAATACTTTCACCTTCCAAATCATATACATTAAGTGCTATATTATTCAACTGCTCAAATTTAGGTATATCTTGAAGCTTCACAGGGTAATTAATACCAGCCATATCTAGTTCATTAATGTACTGTTCATAATTACTAACACGGTTAGCATTTTCTTCACGTGTTAATGGGTGCAGTTCTGCAAGTACGCTCCATAGAAAACATTTGTTATCATTATCTACAATATTTAATACAGCACGTTTATCATTAATATATTGAGGCAATTGCACGTAGCTTGAGGCTCGTAGTGGTTGGTAGGTACTAATATGTACATCAGCATGTCGTATCCTTTGTAAAATCCATCCAGATCCACTGGCCTCAAAGTCATCCAGCTTGCACACCAGTTCGTTAAATATATATATCATTTAGTTCATTATTAAAGTTTGACCCTGGTAATATTGTTTGGGTCTTAATATTAATATGTACATCCATTATATTATCATCCAACTTCACCATTCGCACGGCTACACTAATCCATACCTTTGTTCCACGGTATTTGTTCTTGTTCATCAGTTGTAGTAAAAGTTCTTTGCTATCCAAACAAAACGCCATCAAGTCGTTGTATTCCATCAGCGGCACTAAATTATAGCTTCGCAAATGTGTTTTCATCGCTTTGATCCATTTCTTCAATCGCATTGTATCGGCCTCGTCCACTGTCACTGCCTCTCGGTATCGCCGTTGATCCATTGGCTGTTGCTGTTGTTGTTGATCCATTGTCAGTTGTCGATCCAGGCGTGGCCGCTTAGTAGACAAATCAAGCGGCCCATGTTGTTGTAGCCCTTGAGAGGGCTGTTGGATATGTGTGTGTATTTGTGGGATCCTGGCATCTCCATATGCCTCCCACCCACCTGTGTACCTATCCTTAATGTGTTTAACCCTTGAGAGGGCTGTTGGTGGGAGCGGCGGTGTCGCAGTAAATTGTCTTTGCGCGTAAAAAGCCGTCCACAAATATCACAGCTGATGTTATTATTATTATGTACATTATTTACATGACGCGTTACAGCGTCCTTACGGCTAAATCCGTTACCGCAAAATTCGCAGTTAAATAATAACATTTTAGCGGAGCTCAAATTTAAGTCACCAAACTCTATCGTTGCAAAATCAAACTGAATTGCTTTTAGGGATTTCTGCCGGTATTTATACTTTTTCATCCGCTGAATACTCGTCGCTGATTGGCTAATCCAAAATCACGTGCTCGTCGCTGATTGGTTAATTTTCTACCAAAATGACATTGATTAATGGGTTTTGCAAAACCTCGCGGTGGTTGGTAAGCTGGCTTTTCCAAAGCTTTTTACACAGGTCGGATTTTACCAAAAATCGTTTAAACTTTTCCATACATTTCCTATCTTAATACATGTATTTTCATATTAAATTTTTTTGCGTGTGTTAATACACATAAACTTAAAACATATAAACATACACATGTATACATAACATATAAAACACATTATGTTGGAATCCAGTCTTGTTTTCCGTCGTTCAAGTAGGTCGGTTGTCTCTCAAAAGTATAAAAGGAAGTGAAATCAGAAGTGAAATCATTCTCGCACTTATCTTTCAAACTGGTTGGTGACCTAATTTATGCGCTCTATGGCTATAACATATGCGTTAACATAGGAGGCAATGGCTTTGATGGAGGTGAATGAAAAGGACTTTTGCACATTGATTGAAGAAGTGGTGAAGTCAGTGATGGAAGAGCGGCACGTGGAGTTATTGATTGAAGGGCTGCGTGACAAGTACCGTGACCAATGCCTTTGATGCTACTACGAACATCCCAGCCAATGTCATCATATGGGATTTGGCGGTTGTCTGAGTGATAGTAACAGGAACTTTAGTAGAGTTGATATGGTAGTTTTGTGTGAAGAAATTGGTGTACCATACAGTGAGAAATTGTGTAATATTGTAAAATGTAAATATTATTTCTTTGTGAACACATAGCACCATTGTTAGACTATGTGGTGCAAAAAAATAGTGTAATAAAAATGAATGTAAACCACCTCTACTACTTTTTCGGTCGGTAGTAGAGCCGGTCCAAAGTCCGGATAAAATTGGTGATGGCATGCATTAGTCCAGAACCACAACTTTTTCTACTACTTTGGGAACCATCATTTTTATACTACTTCCAGAACCACCAATTTTTCTACCACTTACAGAACCACCACTTTTTCTACAGTAACCTGTACTCTTTGTACAACTAGCTTTATTTATTAGCTATGTAACCTATTAATATAAAATTAATTACATATATATATATATATATATATATATATATATATATATATATATATATATATATATATATATATACATATATATATAATAACAAAGAGATAAACGCCGACGATATGAGCTGCTTAATTGGCAAAAAGATGTAGCGGTTTAAGCCCTGAAACGTCGTTTAGCTTCGATCGGTTTTGCCTTATTAATAGGTTTTCCAAGATCCTAAGAAGAGGTTCTGAATAGGGTCCTAGGTTATTAATTCGGCTAACGATGGAAAAATTATATTGAATTTGCCGGAGTACCGCAGACTGAAGTATGTTGAAATACTGCAGACATGTGAAGTTGGGCGTTGTTCAGGCTTTTGCCTGTTCTCGCTGAGATTCGTGTATGCTATGAAACCCTTGTAGCTAAGTGTCAGCGAGAGCTGCCGATGTAGTCTGCTAAGCAAGCAGAACAGGAGAATTGATATACTACGAAGGATTTAAGAGTATCAGGTATTGGATCTTTATATTTAAATTGATACTTCAGTCTGCTGCCGATCTCGAAAACAACTCGAACTTTGATATCACGGAAATGTTCTAGGAACAATTTGTTTAGTGATCTTTTGAGCTTTTGCGTGTACACATCAAAGAATGGTAGTTTCAATACGAGGGTCTTCGTTTCTACCATATTTTGTGTATTGGCTCTGGCTATCGTTGAGTTGGTGTCTGTTTCCGGATTGGTATTATTTGCTAAGCGTTTGTTAAAGAAGTTTTTGATTGATCTATTTATGAATATGAACGTAAATTTGCCTTTTGTAACAACTTTCGTAGCATTGTAGACACTGCAATCAACAACTTTACCGGTAATCGGCCCTGCTCTAATTTTTCTAAGGAGCAAATGACGAGCATAAAAAAGTTGGCATCGGACACCAACTTGGTGATCACTGCACCAGACAAAGGGAAAGGTGTTGTCCTTTTGAATAAACAGGACTACCTCAATAAAATGAACATCATAGTCAACGTTCAATCACATTTTACAAAGTCCAAAAGTCAAAACATATATCTCGCCACAGTGAGAAATGAAGCCAACGTGTCTAAGCTATTAAACGGTTTCAAAGGCAAAAAATTCATCACCGATTTTCAATACCAAAAGTTAGTACCTTCAGGATCTGGGCCACCGATTTTATATGGCGCCCCCAAGGTACACAAAGAAAACGTTCCACTTAGACCCATTTTGTCCTGCGTTAACGCCGCCGTGCATAGACTTGCTCAATTTTTAGTACCGATTTTGGAGCCGTTAACTAGAAATCAATATACAGTAACTAGCTCTTTCGAATTCACACAGGAAATAGCTCGCACTAATCACGGAAATCACTACTTTGCTAGCTTTGATGTACAGTCGCTGTTCACTAATGTACCAATAGCGGAAACGCTGGATTTCATCAAGACCGCGTCTGATAACAACTTATTGAGCTCACCCCTGCCAACAGCTGAATGACTAACAGCAATTAAAGCTTGCGTCAAAAATATAGAGTTTTTATTCAATGGTACATTATATCAACAAACAGGAGTGGCAATGGGTTCCCCGTTAAGACCAACCCTTGCCAACATTTTCATGTGCCAATCTGAGCAGAAATGGTTAACCCAATGTCCAACTGGTTTTAAACCAAAACTCTATAAAAGATGTGTCGATGACACTTTCACAGTCTTCGACCATCCAACGCAACCCATGCGGCTTCTAGATTTTATAAACCAACAACGCCCAACCATAAAATTCACTGTTGAACTTGAGCATAACAACCAAATTCCATTCCTCGACGTTTTGGTCACTAAAAATAATGGTACAATCAACATGTCTATCTATAGAAAGTCCACTTTCACGGGACTTCTTACGCAATACGATTCTTTCGTCCTACCAAGATACAAGTCCGGATTGATCAATTGTCTCTTACATCGTGCTTATGAAATCAGCACGAACTATCAAGTGATTGATCATGAAGTCAAATTTATTAGCGCTACGCTCCTAAAGAACGGCTTCCACAATAAGATCATAAATAAATCAATCAAAAATTTCTTTAACAAACGCTTAGCAAATAATACCAATCCGGAAACAGACACCAACTCAACGATAGCCAGAGCCAATACACAAAATATGGTAGAAACGAAGACCCTCGTATTGAAACTACCATTCTTTGGTCTGTACACGCAAAAGCTCAAAAGTTCACTAAACAAATTGTTTCTAGAACATTTCCGTGATATCAAAGTTCGAGTTGTTTTCGAGATCGGCAGCAGACTGAAGTATCAATTTAAATATAAAGATCCAATACCTGATACTCTTAAATCCTTCGTAGTATATCAATTATCCTGTTCTGCTTGCTTAGCAGACTACATCGGCAGCTATCGCCGACACTTAGCTACAAGGGTTTCAGAGCATACAGGAATCTCAGCGAGAAAAGGCAAAAGCCTGAACAACGCCCAACTTCACATGTCTGCAGTATTTCAACATACTTCGGTCTGCGGTACTCCGGCAAATTCAGATAATTTTTCCATCGTTAGCCGAATTAATAACCTAGGACCCTATTCAGAACCTCTTCTTAGGATCCTGGAAAACCTATTAATAAGGCAAAACCGACCGAAGCTAAACAACGTTTCAGCACTTAAACCACTACATCTTTTTGCCAATTAAGCAGCTCATATCGTCGGCGTTTATCTCTGTTATTACATATATATATTATATATATTACATATATATATATATATATTATATATATTACATATATATATTATATATATATAAAGTTATTACTTTATATATATATTTAAAGTACTATGCTTATGCACATACATATCCAAAAATCACACCGATTCGGTAGCCGGATCTTGAGATATAACTGTATATATCTTTACTTATTAGCTATGTAACCTATTAATATAAAATTAATTATATATATATCCAGTTACTGTATATACTATATATAATACATTCATATACTTTATGTAATATGTACTCTATATACTCACCCAGTCCCAAGGTCTATGAACCTAATTTTCCGTAGTGATTGTTGATAAGTATTTACACCAAAATTTTAGTTACGACCGTCCGGGAATATTTGACCTCTGAAAATAAATTTAGCCCTTGAGAGGGCTGTTGGGATCGTGAGCTAAGCTCACTTAGCAGGCGCCGCCGCATCGTCTGCTGTGACGTTTGCAGACTTCTTTCCAAGACACGCAAATCACTGCGGTCTTGACAAGGTCAGGCGGGATAGGACTACCCCAATTATTCTCCCCGGTCGCCCATCAATACCACGAACCCCGATGGTGTATGGGAACTCGTGGTAATACATCTCGTTTTCCCCTTCAAAAAATAAAACCACTTTTTCAACCGCTTCGAGGATCAGGTCTGGGATCATCGAAAAGGGAGCTTTTTCCCTTTGGGACGGAGCCACCCAGGTGGTGAGCGCAAAAATGTTCACTAAACTTGATTGACATTTTTGAGGTGAAAAGAAAAAAATTTATTCTAGGGTCTTTACCGATCAAAATATTAAATTTACCACGTTTACAAAAAACAAAAACGTTTAAATATCATATACCAGTGTTGATTATTTTACGTCACTTGGGAGTTTTAAGAAAGTTTTTGTTTCTGGTTTTATGAGATTTGTTTCGTTTTTTTATTTTATTGTGTGTGAAATAGGTAGATGGTAAAGTTAAGCGAACCTTTAATTTAGTTTATAATATGCCCTTTTTGTATACAGGATTTATCTCTAAACCTTGAGCGGCAGTTTATAGCACACATTATATATATATATACATATATATATATATATATATATATATATCAGGGAACAACCGGAACCGTCCATTTAAACCGGATCCGGAACCTTGTCTTCGAAATTTATTAAAAGTAAAACAGATGATGGAAGAAATGAAGGTATAGTGGATTTAAAATGCATTAAAAATTACTTTTACATTAAACTTAATGTATTGCGATGGTATTATTGTCTTTCTGAAACTTTAAAGAGACTGAGGAAGCTAGTAATGTTTATTTATCGATCAAATATGTCGGTTTTTGGACATTCAGAGCAAAAAATGCCTTCCACTATACACCATTGCGTATACTGCGTCAAATCGACTGTGCTTACAAAGCTTGGACCGTAGAATACACACTTTCGCTCTGTCTCCAGTCTCCTCCCTTTACTACACATACGTTTGTTGCATGTTCTTCTGTAGGAAACCTAAAATTATTGGTTTACGTGATTCTAGGAGAAAATAATAGATAGAAGGTAATTTTCTGATGAGTGGTCAGAGGCACTGTTTAGGCTAGCGTTGGACAAACAGTGCCCGTCAGTTAGATCATAATGATGATAACTTTCTAATCAGAATGCTGTAAATGAGACACACTGTGATGCTGCTCGCATAGTAACAATAAATACAGTTCATAACCAAGAAAGTAGTTTCTAGCTGCGTATTTACGAAGTTTACAAGCGCACTGGCGGGTGCTTGACACCATTTATGTTAGCCAAGCATACCCTAAGTACTTCTGCTTAAGCCATACTCTGTTACCGAGTTGTACCGGTTTAATTCAAACGTATCCCATAGACTTCTGGATGTGTAAAATGGCTGCTACAAGCATCGACCTGGCTTTGATTTAACAAACTCCTGCAGGTTATTATGAAAAATTCCTGCTCAAATTATATGCCCTACTTACGTGTCACACGGCAAATTGGTTAGTTAATCTTTTCTTTTGCTTGGTTGTATTGGAGCTTGATCATTGTATAATATATATTACATATGTTTGGATTACAGGATGAAGCAAAAAACGTGGAAAATTTCAAAAAAAATTTTAAACCGGAATTCCGGTTCCTTTGTTGTTTTTGCCATTTGCCGGAACCGCAACCGGAACACGATTTTCGCCGGAACCGGAACCGGAGTTCCGGTTACTCCCTGATATATATACCTACGATTTCAACCCCGGCATCCAAAATCTACCAGATTTCACTTTGCCCCTCAACCCCGATGAAATTCTTGCCCCGGTATTAGATTTTACTTTGCTCCTCAACCCCGATAAAATCCTGGTTTCGGTATGATGTATATATATCAACAACAAATAAATAGATCATTATTTCTATTTTTGTCGCGAATTTAAAATATTTAACACCATCCGATACCAATACAACGCTGGGCAAATTAATTTTTAATAGGCCTTTAATAAAGTTGCCTCATAGCAAATTTAATATACATTTATTTATAAAAATGCATTAAATGCTCAAAATTTAAATGTTGCCCGCTTTTCAATTGTTGCTTGCCATTTTCGATAAACTTCATTCTTTTTTTTGTTTAAGAGGTTGCAATTTATTTATAAGTACATTATAGAGGAAATCTGGTATTTATTTTAATTAAATGATTTTTCAATATTATTTACATCCATTACCCTCCATTATGTCATATATAAACATCAACATAAAATGCGAAACTCTAAACTGTTGAATACAATTATATAATTACTGTAAATAATTTTGATTAATTATATACTTTGCGTTTATAACTACTAACCGTCATTTATTTGTTGAGCGAATATTTTAACTTTTGTATCAAATATTTATATTTGTAACTCATCCTTGCGAATTTTTGATGCATTGATATATCAGCCAATATCCGTGCAAAATATATACCTATTTGGCAGGGAATAACCGGAACCGAAATTTACCGGAACCGGAACCGTCCATTTAAACCGGATCCGGAACCGGAACTTGGTCTTCGAAATTTATATATAGTAAAACAGATGATGGAAGAAATGAAGGTATAGTGGATTTAAAACGCATTAAAAAGTAACTTTTACATTAAACTTAATGTATTGCGATGGTATTATTGCCTTTCTGAAACTTTAAAGAGACTGAGGAAGCTAATAATGTTTATTTATCGATCAAATATATCGATTTTTGGACATTCAGAGCAAAAAATGTCTTCCACTATACACCATGGCTTATACTGCGTCAAATCGAATGTGCTTACAAAGCTTGGAGCGTAGAATACACACTTTCGCTCTGTCTCCAGTCGCTTCCTTTTACTACACATACGTTTGTTGCATGTGCTCCTGTATGAAACTTGAAATTATTGGTTTATATGATTCTAAGTGAAAATAATAGATAGACGAGTAATTTTCTGATCAATGGTCAGAGACACTGTTTAGACTAGCGTTGGACAAACGGTGCCCCTTCAGTTAGATCATAATGATGATAACTTTCTAATCAGAAGCTATAAATGAGACACACTGTGATGCTGCTCGCACAGTTTCAATAAATACAGTTCACTGCCAAGAAAGCAATTTTTAGCTGCGTTGCAGATAACGTTAGTTTACTTCAATTTAGACTGATTTACCAAATTTACAAGCGCACTGGCCGGTGCTTGACGCAATTTATGTTAGCCAAGCATACCCTAAGTACTTCTGCGTAAGCCATACTCTGTTACCGAGTTGGACCGGTTTAAGTCAAACGTATCCCGCAGACTTCTGGATGTGTAAAATAGCTGCTACAAGCATCGACCTGGCCTTGATTTAACAAACTCCTGCAGGTTATTATGAAAAATTCCTGCTCAAATTATGTGCCCTACTTACGTTTCACACGGCAAATTGGTTAGTTAATCTTTTCTTTTGCTTGGTTGTATTGGAGCTTGATCATTGTATAAGATATATTACATATGTTTGGCTTACAGGATGAAGCAAAAACGTAGAAAATTTCAAACAAAAATTTTAAACCGGAATTCCGGTTCCGGTATGTGTTTTGCCCTTTGCCGGAACCGGAACCGGAACACGATTTTCGCCGGAACCGGAACCGGAACCAGAATTCCGGTTACTCCCTGCTATTTGGATGACTCATTCTCATCCACCAATTATTTGATGACCAGTGGCTACCTGTAATCTCCGGCAGCAGAAAATATTCCCCAATTTATGGCATGACGTGATGCTTGGATCGTTGATTTGCTTTATAATCTCCAAATACAACGGTCAATTAACAGTGGATTCTGCACGCACTGCCGGACAACAAGGTTGGTCACGAATTGGCACTTGCTTAATGCTATATTTTATTTTTCGATTAGCTTTCATTGCACTTTACTACTTTGGCTACCACTTTGATGGCTGCAAATCTTCAAGTTGTATGATAAAGAGGGGGGAAATTGTAGTGTCCGGATTTACCCCTGGATTGTCCGTTATTGCCCCACCCCGGTGGTAACTTCGGACAGCAAATATTTGGTACTAACTCAATAGGAATCTAAAGCAACATAGTGCCGGCCAAATTTAAATTACATCAGGCTAGTAAGGCACTTCCATCATCATAAAGCATAATAAGTCAAGCGATTATATTTCACAGATCAAAAAACGCTTTCAAAAATTGTCCGGAGTTATCCCAGCTTACAATAAGTTTACGAATTACCCCAAACCAAATATTACCCAAATCGTCTAGTAGTAGGACACGAAATACCCTAAGATGCGCTTCAACCTAAGATTCTTTTCTTTACCGCTTGTCATAACGCAGTATTTTTTGGTAAGAATATAGAATATTGTTCCGCTGAGCCAAGCGTGAACGAAGGTCCTAAGTGAACCCCGAGTTGCACTTAAAAGTGATGATTTATCGCTTTTCCCTGGGTCCGACTCGATCCAGTATCTTCTAAAATTGTGTAAATTTGGCAAACAAAATAAAATCTCAAAGGGATTAGCGTTGAAAAAAGTAAGATGAATGTACACAACCATAGTAAATTTTAGCAATAAGTTTAGTGCAAATTTTGCAGTTGCGAGTTCCGAAAAGTTAGAGAATTCGGTCCCAACCTCAGCCTACCGGGACCCTTAAGCTATCTAGGAGATAATCTTAGCCGGCCTATTTTAGGTCATGTTCATGGACACGAAAAAGTCCGTTTTTGTAGTTATTTAGGTCACAGATGACCCTCTATTTAAGGCAAAATTTTAACGTTTGTTACCGTGCTTAAGGGATGGTTTTATAGGAAATTGGAACCAATATTAACCAGTTGTATCTATGCAATCTGCTGAAACTTTATCTTATACCTATGGTCACCGTACGTATGTATGTGTGCGAGTAGGAAAAGAACAGTCGTACCATTGTCGCACCACAGAAAATTAGGAGTCGTCCCGATGATCATTTCCCGAATTTACCGTTATATCGATATGTATCATTACTCCTTTGTTGTAATAATTTTATGTTAATCCAATCGCTACTTTACCGCATTTACGAATATTCACTTATCATGTACCACAGCCTTGATTAGGATGAGCAAGATCACGACCCGCATTCCCACATTGTAAGCTTCGTCCCGTAGGCCTCATTTGTACCCGTTTAATTACCGCCTTTCGCTTACCTGAACCTATTGCTTTGCCAGAGTACCCTCTAATAGCAATCGTAGTACCGAGCGAGTAGTTAGTTGAATGGCGCCTCTCTCGATAACTAACCGGATTACGCTTCGTATTTGCTTTTACCCTGACCCGCTTTTAATAAGTAAGGTGAGCGCAGCTGTCATTGGAAAGGGCTTAGCAGTCTACGCCGCAATTTGAATCAGCTGTGAGAGTTCAATGAAAAAGGCGATGAGTCCGCAACTTACCCCGTTTGCTGCCCTGCTCATCCTAATAGCGTACAAAATTAATCACATTGTACCTATTGTGTTCGCACATACAGTATGTTCTTGTCCATATGCGATTTTGACTCATCAATAAATACTCAATCAAACCCAATGTGTCCAAGTGTTTTGCTGACCCTAGTAGGATAGATATTAGAAGGGGCTTGAAATCCGTCACCCATATCGACGAACCACGTTCAGATTTGACACGCGCATCGAAGAAGCAAACCTTAGTGTGACTCGCCGATTTCAATTCAATTGTATTACTGTGTGAGTACGACTTGTGCGACTAATAAGGAAAATTTACCTCAAAATTAAAACTTTCGCTGAGCACCCATTATAGGAGATTACACGCGAATCCGACGTTAAACGTCTAGCGATTGGTACGATCCTAGTGGGGGCCTCTGGCTAAATTAAATAAATTCTAAAAGCGTTCCGGAAAATAGAAAGGAAAACTCTACTCCAAATACACTTACCGGTTGAACGAGGATAGGCAATAGTGGTATTTTCTCTTTGGCCTGAGAGCAGATGACGGAACCAACCTCCCTGGGGACCTCAAAGGTAGTACCTCTTAGGCTACGTGCGCAACCCGTCCGGCAGGATCAGAGCACATCCTGTGAAGCGCTCCTGCGGCTTGCTAAGCTCCGTAATTTCTTGGGTCTGACCTGAATCAAGAAAGGAAAAAATAAAAATTTTAACCCAATAGGTCCGCCCGTCAGGTTACGATAGCCGGGGTCGTATGGGCATTACGTTTGTGGAAGTGCGTAATGCAGCAGCGTCACGTCGATATTATAATTAAAAGCGGGTGGGATAAATTTTGCTTAAAAATACTAAATACTCCGATATTTTTATGCAGTTTTACTACCGTGAATGTATTTTCAACCTAAAAACGATATTTTAGCATTATAAATAGTGGTAATTAATGTTTAAACAATAATTTGCAAACGAAAAACAAATTTTCAGACATAGAAACTTTTTGGAATTAGTTGAACATGGGGGTTTCGGCCGAGTGGGGTGGGGGCGGACATGGGGGAACATTTAACGACACTGGGGAATTTGGAAAGTGGGGGATCCCTCCCGTCACCCCCACCACTAGTGGACAAGCCGGGTAGTAATTTAATTTGTTCTCATATTTTGGTCTTTAAAATTTTGCATATTATTCATAAGTGCATTGTTACTCATAGTTCTTTTTCCTCCTGTTTTTCGAACAGGTCCACAAAAAGTTGAGAAATAAAAGTGGAAAATATTGTCGTTAGTTACGGTGTATAAGTAAATTGACGTTCTTGGTTTGCTATCTAGGAGCGCCAAGGGTTAAACCTATTGTAACTAACTAATGACAATGAGCTAACCGAACACTCAAAACCAAGGTTTTTTGGGTCCACAGGTGAACCAAAATATTTTTACGTTGACCCAAAAAAATTTTACTGGACCCACGCTGGACCCAGGGCAGTTTCGGCTTCGGAGACATACATAGGTTCTGCTAATAAATTCTATTTCAAAGTGCAGGCTTTCAGCCGTTTGTGTTTACATCTGTATGTAGTTGCTTGCTGCTGGTTTCACGGATGACCGTCATCGTTTATCCTAGCTTGAGATAGGTAGAGAATAATTTATATATTTGTAATTATGTAATAAATGTCAAATTGGGTTTCGTAATAATTACGGTTATATATTGTGTAGAATTTCGTGAAATTCTCGAGCCAAAAATTGTAAGTCTAGACCCAACGTGTGGATCTAAAAGAAATTTGCTGGACCATTTTGAAAAGAAAACCTGTCGGAACACATCATCTAAATTTCAGAGCAGTTCTATCTATAACATTCCTTGTATATTTAAGAACACTCTTATTGTTGTTAGAACATTCCTGCCGTGGGTTGCAACGGAAATGAGCAGCCATTGCCTTCCCGGGATATCATCGAATTTTGCTGATCCCCTCGACACTTGTATGAAATCGGTTATTGGTGGTTGTAAAAGTGTAAGTTCTCGCTTTATGTTTTACCAAAAATAATTTAGTTGAGTCTGTGTCATATTATACATTTACAATTGGAGTGCTCAAAAAGTGGGCGAAGTTTTGTACAATTTCGATCGGTTTGCTTAAAAGAAGATGGTTCGCTTTGAAGCTTGCCGTGTTGGTTTGTTCAAAAACGTAGAATGTTTTACGTTACTAAAATCACGTTATCATTGCAACGTACTGCCTGAAATTAGACGAAAATAGATCGTTTCTGACTTAAATTAGAAGTTCGTGCTTGAAATAATAGCGGTTAATAATAATTCGTGCAACGTTAATTTAATGGAGTTTTGAACGAATAATGGATCGCTTTGAACAATATTCGTTCTCGTTTAGTTGAAACTTGGACGATTGTGATATTGCCCGATTGCGTAAGCGTTCGAGTTTACGTTCATTTAATTATGATTGTAACTGCAGTTTATATATTGTTGTATAATAATTGTAGCTTGTGTCATTCGGTGCGGATTATTTTTTTCATGGAGAGTTTATGCGGTGAATAATACAAGATGAGCCTATGAAGATGGTTAACATTAAAAATCGTTTTTTTAGAAAAAAGAACAGCTTAGAGCGGTGGGATCGGAGGGAGGCAGCCACCCCCGACTTAGGCTTAGTACTTGGCTCGTATAGGGACCTTAGCTTAGCCTTAGTATATCGAGTACGGCATGGCAAGCATTATACTCCGGCCCCTAAAGTTGACATGGGCCAAAACTTTCATTGAGAAGATAGATTAAAACTATATAATACGGGAAGTACTGCAAATTTCCCTCATTTCAATAGTCAAATGCAAACTAGAAGCTATGTTTCGCAGCAGCTCATTACAAGGTCGATTTGAAATCGCATTTTGGCGCCAAATGAAATTGGGCCAAATTCATTCGGGATTTGCCTATTTAAAATAACCTTTCCCTGAGCAAGGCGATTGAAATCGGGAAAAGTCACACCCGGTCGGGTTTAAAACCCCAAATCAAAAGGACTTCTAATTTTAACCATGTTCGTGGGCATATCTTGCGGCAGTTCTTGCATTATCGTGCCATAATCGTTCTCAAATATTCCGTCTTTGATTTTCGGAAAAATGTTTAGAAAATGGATGGGGACAGGAAAAATTACGTACGGGGTCATGATCGATTCTGTGCAAAATTTTGAACGAAATTTATATATGAAATGTAAAATTTTGTTATTAATCAGTTTTAATGTTTTTATAACCTAGCCTTTATTGTCTTTAGCTTATTTTACATGTTATCAAGTTAATACATAGCTATTGGGAGTTTTTGAATGGTTGGATTTTTTTGTTGAGTAAAAACACAGCCTACCTGGCCCTTATAATTAACTCGGTCTGTGAATGTTTTTAAGTTCTTTCGCGATCCATCAACGCCAGTGACGATTTACCACGACTTTGATTTGAGTCCGACTCGGCGTCCATACGTCTTGATGCAAACCGCTGCTCATGTGTCCGGCGCTGCTCATTTCTATCAAAAGTCGGACGTACCAGCCGATCTATGGCCCAGTGAAAAGGTTGGAATATTGTTTTGGTCAAGTCGTGACTGATGCATATTTAAGTTTGACAACTACTGCCTCGCAGTACAGCTCTGCGTAGATAAGCATTAGCGATGCAACCTGAGTGCTTTTTGTGGGTCGAATTATGTTAAAATTTATTTTAAGCCTGAAAGTCTAAAATTTCTTATCCGTACCAGCTCCATTGACGATTATTTCAGAAGCAGATTTGCCTGACATCGGACAGACAGTATATTCCTATAGTCAGCGCACACACCACCAGGTGGTTTCGGCGAGGAGTGCGGACCGGTTTGGGGATGGTCCTATTGTGTCAATCGATAGTATAATATGGTTGGAGGAGTTAGCACCTGAAAATTTAAGCTGAATTCACATAAATTCAAGTATAAATTTTAATTGGCAAAAGATAATAATCAAGATTTAGTAACGAAATGTTCGTTTTATGCAGAACAAGCTGTTGGCCAAGTTTCCTCAACACAGTCAGCTGAACCTCAACTGATTACTGCATCTCACTAATCGTCCAAGTCAGACAAATCTGAGTGTTTGTATGCAATATTTACAATAAATTACGGAAGCAACTACTTGTAATGTGTATCAAATTAGTAGGGATTGGTGGGTGACAGTGTGTAAGTAGGCTTGTGAGTCAGCCACTTAGTAATTGGCTGAGAAGAGTCGCTAGTTCGATCCCTGAAGAACGGCTGACAGCTAGCTCGAACCTTAGCCAATTGTAGGTTCTTTTGCCAAAGAGGCGATTTTATTCGGCATACTTATTCAAGATAGTTGAATTTATTATGTATTTTGTGCTGAAAAAGATTTTACACCAGAAGATCTTACTAGTTGGGGGTTTCTTGGATGCACGTTCGTAAGATGCTTGACTTATCTAGGTCTATTTCAAGTTAATTAATGTGTATTTTATGCGATATTCACCAAAATTAAATGGAGCTCGCTCGAAACGCGACAGTCATCTTCAGCAATCGGCGTTCATTTGCATTTTTTTCAGACGATATATGGGTCTTGTCTTCATCCGAAATTTGGCGGTTGGATGGCATTTCGAGCTGTGATAATTGCTTCTGAGCTCAAGTAAGGTCTTGGCTGCCAACTATTATATAACTATTGTAGCTTTTGCTACAACCTTCAAACGATATTTTTATGGTTCATTAGTCTCCGATAAAGCCAATATGCCCGGCTGCAGAGACCTCCTATCTGGTGAGTTTTGGATATTTGAATAACCCATTTGTGTACCACAACCGTCTAGATGTTTAATTTTATGTCCAAATTATTGTGAAAACGTTTTTCATTATTTGCTGTGTATTTTCTTGAATACTTAGGATCCAATAACACTGGCGTTGCCCTAAGCATAAGCTGCGCTACACTTTACGAAATTACACAAAAATGCTAAAAGTTCTCAATGTGGAACGTTTGAAATGTATCGTGTTGGATTCAGTTTTCTATGAATTACGTCCTTCAATGCTACAAAATTGATGCTATTTTCTAGCTATTTACAATTTATGCAATCGTGAATGGCTTTAAGCAGTGGTGTGATAATGTTGACACAATCTTCTAATTCTTATGACTACTATCGAACGTGAAAATTTGAGATGTGCGAGATTCGGGAGTATGTGTTAAGGATGACATGCTAATAGTTTTGAGAGCATTGATTACGTATTGTATCTGATACAAAGTTATAGATTTCTTTAACAACCAGCACTGCATCGTTTATAATACAGCGGACCTACAATCACTTCAAAACAAAACTCCAGTCAGGCCTTTTGCCCCAACAGAATACCAACAACTTCGCCTGCAGAACCATCGCGCTTTTGCTCTGGAACGCTTTGGGATAGATAGGAATTTCGCGTTTATTGTCATAATATTACATTATATTGAAATAGATCTTTTAGCGCATATTAATCACTCGTACTCAGAAGACGTCTTTGGGAACGAAAATTCGCTTTAAACACGAAATAGACCGTTTGCTCAGAAGATATAGGACGAAATATATTGACTATAAGAATAATAGTAACACTGTGCAGCATGCTGATTTGACATCCACGTGAACCGACGTGGTGGCTTATATTTATTGAGTTTGTTGTAATACAGAAAAATTTAGCAAAATTTATTCTCCCTCACTTTTAAATTTCGCCGAGAATGAACAACAAAAACCCAAAATGACCCCCAAAATTCCCCTCACCTTTCAGAAAACCATAGACAGGCGTTTCAGGACTTTGCCCCAGTTCGGTCCAACTCTTATAATATAATGTTGTGTGAATCGATGTTTTTCGGTGTTGTTGCATGTGTTGAGTTAGAGATCAAAAGTTGTCTAATGACGTCGTTTTATACACGCATGAGGTTGAAACTGTTTAAAATGTGGATAAAGTTCTCAGTTAACCCCCGACTTTTGCATTATTTTTACATTCTTGGTATAGAGTAGGGAACCCGTTACTAAAACGATGTCATATTACAACTTTATATCCTGTCGTCATGATTATTCCGTGGGAAGTGGTAGAGATACATTATTACAAACGGAAATCGAACATTGCGACGATTAGATTAATGCTATACACTACGATCTGTAGTACATCATTTTTGGAATAAATCAGTCAAAAATTAAACTCTAGCATATTAATATCTAATATTTTTGTTTAAGCTATAACCAATATTACCCGACCGACTCTCCAGAACCCGATGACGTCTTGAAAAGCGACCCGGCAGCGATGGTCGAATATCTAACGCTGTACAACGATCATTGGCGAGACAATCGCTGGCGGAACTATGTGCCTCAAATAGTCGAAGAACGCTATAGCGATGCCCAGATTGAATATTTTGCCACGAAGCCCGGACACGATCGATTCCAGCTGCTGCAGCGGTGGTCACTCACTGCCAAACGGAGGGAGTGATTGTTTGGTTTCAACGATGTAATTTGGGTCAAAGACGTGCCACTGTCTCGGGGCAACTAATAAGTGTCGCGGAATGAACTAATCCCACTGGCTTGGACTTTTTGGGTTTTCGTATGAACTTTTCTCCGTGCCGGCGCGTGCATCGAACACATACCATAGCGGTTATTTTATGTTTTTATCTAGTCAGTTTTTAGTTTTGATTTTATATTTGTGTAATATCTGTAGCAGCTGGTGACTAATCGTAAGGCGAGTTCACACGCTCAAATATTTTCAGGTAATGCATCTCGTTATTGATTGGCTACTGAAATGGCATTGAAATAAACTTTACAAAAATGCAAAAAAGATTCCATCAAATTTTTAGCAAAAAGTTAGAGCATGTGAACACTCCTTTAGCTCACTATTTGCGCCAGAGCTGTTATTTTGAATAATCAGTGGTTTTGTTTCTTTCAACATAAGTTTTGGTTGAACTTGTTTCAGCTGCGATGGTTTAGAAACGGTGGCTGTGTGAGCGAGCGACAAC
>JASANE010001554.1:0-16315 GCA_030248225.1 Trileptium ribeirensis
TGAAAATTAACCAATCGGAGTTGGGCAGGTGCACGTTCAATAACTACAGTTCATAGGCATATTTTATGAGATAACAAAGGTATTTAGGTATATGGAATCGGTTGCTACGACTATGCCGCTTTAGCTCCAGATAGGCGATTGCAGTTGGGCAGGTGCGCGTTCAACAACTGCAGTTCAGGGCCTATGTTAGGGTCCCCCGTACTCTGGGAAGGAAGTTGGCCCACTCATATGTCAAGGGGTCTCTCATTTTATGCAAAGCGCATACGATCACATCGAATACAACCAGTTACGAGATCAATTTTTCCAAATTTATATGCAATCATTAAACCTCTCTCATATATTCTGGTATTTTTTTATTATTTCCACCAGACTAGTGTTTAAATTTGTTTCAAGAAAATTTTTCAAAAAATGAACACTATGGATGAAGAGTCGTCGCGCCGTGGTGGTGGGTAAGCAGTTAGTAGGGATTACTGACACCGTAGTTAGGATGGGTCCATTATACCATACTTTAGGGGGGCATTCACACTACAGTTCAGAGGAGGCACTTAGATGCTAGCGCCGGCCCTGCTGCAGTTAGTCGCGTTTTCGCATTACCTTATTCACAAAACTAAAAACTTTGACGTCATTTTTTTTAATTATTTACAAAGAATTTGCAACGATACAGAGGAATTTCACGGTGACGTTAGCGGGTTTCATGTTTTAGTTTCATCATTTGTTCGATTTTTGGCCCTCTGATTAAAGCCTACTGATTAAAGCCTGAACGAGCAAAGCATGGACATTCTCGAACTGTTTTCACCATATTTATGAAACCGGTGGCATATTTATGAACGGAAAACCGGATTAGTTTCTGTGACAAGGCTTCCAGTAGTTTTTCGGATTCACAGTGTTACCGTACAAAAACCAGGTTATTAGTAATGTACATATTAAAAAATTCAAGCCTTTTTGTCGGCTATTATTACTATTTGAGTTAAACGGTTTCGAATCCGCCACCCCCACCCATCGCATAAATCCATATACTATTATTCAAGTAACTCTGTGGGGCGGTTCGTTCTAACGTTAGAAAAAGAACAGCTTAGAGCGAGGGGTTCGGGGGCAGCAGCCTTCCAACTTAGGCTTAGACTTAGTGTATGTCTCATATCTCAGGCTAAGACTTAGGCTTAGACTTAGTGTATGTCTCATATCTCAGGCTAAGACTAAGGCTTAAGCTTAGTATATCGAGAAAGGCATGTCCTGTATTTTATTTTCGCCCCTCAGGGTGATTTGAGCCACGGAAAATATAGCTTCTTGTTGTTACTTTAATTTATAGCATGTTGCATGATTTTGTTCAAATGCTTACGTAAGATTTTTGCTTCGTCAAGCCTTTGGCCAAGTCGTACCGTTTTAGAATAGCCCGACGATTATTCGAAAAGGTATACGCTAGGCTTTTGAACGACTTCAAACGTGTGCGGTAGTTTACTATTTAGAGTTTAATATAATAGAGTTTTCAATGATTACAAACAGATAGCAACCGACAAAATATTAAAAATCGTTTGAATGCATAGTTGGTATTGCCACAGCTCAACTTGCAAAATAGCTATCTATTTAGATGGGTTGTAAAAGTGGTTCTGGAGGTTTTCTGGCATTGTGGGTAATGTGGGATTCCATAATTTTTTAAAGCCATACTCTTGCTTGGGATTACAAGAAAGGTTCAAGGACCCTCTCACTCAGAGCTAGACCTCTGCTCTTAACTAATTTTGCATCCGTTTTGAAGTTATGAACCAAATAGCTAAAAATGGAATTTTCACAATTTCGACTACCCGGATTTTATACTTTTTGTGGGTGAGCAATCGACTTATTGGGTTATTTCTAACGCGGAACACGGTTCTAATGTTTTAAACCTTCATTGGGTATGTTTGTAGGTCGTTGCGGAGTGCTGATATTGCTAAATTTTGACGACTCCAATTGTCCAATTTGGGTAAATTTTCACTTATATGGCAGGTAGAGGGTTAGAATGGGTCTATCTATTTTTAAGAGTCTTCAACATGATGAAATCAATTGTATTTAAGCAGTAAGATGATATCAAGTACATGATCTGCCAAGTGAATGGTATGTAAAAATGACTCTTGAAATTATATATTTGATTCAAAGCTTTTAAATTTATATATTTCCTAAGTCTTAGTATAGTTTTGCCCAATCGATCAAGAAATGCAGATTTCTATGATTATGATATATATATAGTCACTAGATGAACACAATCCATGATCACTGGGTACCGCCCATTTTGAAACTGTACAAATCTATAACGCTTTGTTAAACCCGATTGTTTAATAATTTGCTCTATAAGGAATTAGTTATGACAAGGATTAATAATTATATTTTTTAATATTCTGGGCTACTAAAATAATTATTGAACAACGGGTGATATCATCTAAATTATTTTGTAATTCGCATTTGCATTTTTATATTAGATAATAAGTACTTTCTTTCTTTTAGCTTTTATAAATATAAGATTATTAAAGTTTTTTTTACTAATAACACACAGAGTTTCGATATAAGAAACTTGTTCAAGGGGAAACTAAAACTTAATTCTGAATTAATATAATCGAATTGTATATAAAATACGTAAGCGATCGTGAACGAACATAAAATTTGAGCGAAAGGCTGTTTGTGTAAAACAAACAATAATTAGGTTTTCTCCAAGTAAAATCAAATTTACCTAAGCACAAAAACGACATTAATACTGAGTGAAATATTCGGCGATTCGTTTTAAAGCTGTAAATTCTTGGAATTTATCTAAGTCTAAGTATTCCTATTCCCAAGCTGTTCTATTATATGAAGCTAAATTATTTCCTGGAGCACGGTATTTATTGATTGGTTAGGTCTTCAAAAAGCAATACAATTTGATATATCGAAAGTCGATAAGGCCCTGGATTACAACCACGTTTTTCATTTCGAAGAACAAGATCTTTGAAACGAGTGATGTTGGGAGTAAGGCGTTGCAGTTCGAGCAGTAGAACTTTATCTACAACTCTAAAAGCTTAAAACATTTTCTTAAAACCTTCTTACTAAACATTTCTAAAAAGTCAAAACATAAATTTATAGAACTTTTTCTTTGGGAAGGTGTTTGGCGTGGTGGCTTAAATAACGAATTTCCCTCGTTCGATCTTTTGCTGCTAAGGTTCGGCTGTGTTTGGAATAGTATAAATCTGGAACATTATACATTGCTGTGACACATTCCTTTTAAGAAAACAATCATCTCCGTGTCAAGAGATTTACGCCGAAGACAACTTTTCTGTAGGATATTATACCAGTAAATTTTAATGGCAATATATTGACAATGTAGTACGCACAATATATGGTTTACTTAATATAGATAAAAAATAATTCGTACTATTGAACACACTTTTGTGACACCCACTGTTCAACTCTGGCGGTGCTACTCTACCTTGGCATTTTTAGTTTCAGCCTTTTAAGCAGTTCTTTGATTCTTAAAACAACACGAAACATAACTTCGGCGCAAAGAACAATGTAGTAAAAACTACATTAATTAAGAACTTTTTTGAACTCAATTTATATAATTCCGCTCACGAATTAATTATATATATATCTCCCAGAATTAGTGATTATCTTTTATTAGAACATTCGCTAAAAAGGGGCGGAAAAAACTGAAGAACTTATAAGCAAGTTCACTAAACGGAATCAAATAAAAAATTTTAATTCGACTTCTAAAACAAAATTGGACTTGTACAGATATTTTGTTCAACGTTTTATTCAAGAACTTAATTGTCAAATGGGTCAATTTACGAGATGATGTATTCACGTGATACCAACCCCACACATGTAGTGAGGTGGTTGAGCTTATTGGTACCAAGAGTGTATTAGGCGTCTCTAATAGACTCTTGGTGGTGTTTTAGGGTTAAAGCAAAGAGCTATTTCTTTTTGCAACCGTGAATCGTACAAATATAGTTAGTTTGCAATTGGTACCAAGAGTGTATTAGGCGTCTCTAATAGACTCTTGGTGGGGTTTTTAGGGTTAAAGCAAAGAGCTATTTCATTTTGCAACCGTGAATCGTACAAATATAGTTAGTTTGCAATTGGTACCAAGAGTGTATTAGGCGTCTCTAATAGACTCTTGGTGGGGTTTTTAGGGTTAAAGCAAAGAGCTATTTCTTTTTGCAACCGTGAATCGTACAAATATAGTTAGTTTGCAATTGGTACCAAGAGTGTATTAGGCGTCTCTAATAGACTCTTGGTGGGGTTTTTAGGGTTAAAGCAAAGAGCTATTTCTTTTTGCAACCGTGAATCGTACAAATATAGTTAGTTTGCAATTGGTACCAAGAGTGTATTAGGCGTCTCTAATAGACTCTTGGTGGGGTTTTTAGGGTTAAAGCAAAGAGCTATTTCTTTTGCAACCGTGAATAGTACAAATATAGTTAGTTTGCAATTGGTACCAAGAGTGTATTAGGCGTCTCTAATAAGACTCTTGGTGGTTTTTTTAGGGTTAAAGCAAAGAGCTATTTCTTTTTGCAACCGGTGAATCGAACAAATATAGTTAGTTTGCAATTGGTACCAAGAGTGTATTAGGCGTCTCTAATAGACTCTTGGTGGCTTTTAGGGTTAAAGCAAAGAGCTATTTCTTTTTGCAACCGTGAATCGTACAAATATAGTTAGTTTGCAATTGGTACCAAGAGTGTATTAGGCGTCTCTAATAGACTCTTGGTGGGGTTTTTAGGGTTAAAGCAAAGAGCTATTTCTTTTTGCAACCGTGAATCGTACAAATATAGTTAGTTTGCAATTGGTACCAAGAGTGTATTAGGCGTCTCTATTAGACTCTAGCAGACGTATTTACTCATATATCTAAAAGCTATTTCTTTTTGCAACCGTGAATCGTACAAATATAGTTAGTTTGCAATTGGTACCAAGAGTGTATTAGGCGTCTCTAATAGACTCTTGGTGGGGTTTTTAGGGTTAAAGCAAATAGCTATTTCTTTTTGCAACCGTGAATCGTACAAATATAGTTAGTTTGCAATTGGTACCAAGAGTGTATTAGGCGTATCTAATAGACTCTTGGTGGGGTTTTTAGGGTTAAAGCAAAGAGCTATTTCTTTTTGCAACCGTGAATCGTACAAATATAGTTAGTTTGCAATTGGTACCAAGAGTGTATTAGGCGTCTCTAATGGACTCTTGGTGGTGTTTTTAGGGTTAAAGCAAAGAGCTATTTCTTTTTGCAACCGTGAATCGTACAAATATAGTTAGTTTGCAATTGGTACCAAGAGTGTATTAGGCGTCTCTAATAGACTCTTGGTGGGGTTTTTAGGGTTAAAGCAAAGAGCTATTTCTTTTTGCATCCGTGAATCGTACAAATATAGTTAGTTTGCAATTGGTACCAAGAGTGTATTAGGCGTCTCTAATAGACTCTTGGTGGGGTTTTTAGGGTTAAAGCAAAGAGCTATTTCTTTTTGCAACCGTGAATCGTACAAATATAGTTAGTTTGCAATTGGTACCAAGAGTGTATTAGGCGTCTCTAATGGACTCTTGGTGGTGTTTTTAGGGTTAAAGCAAAGAGCTATTTCTTTTTGCAACCGTGAATCGTACAAATATAGTTAGTTTGCAATTGGTACCAAGAGTGTATTAGGCGTCTCTAATAGACTCTTGGTGGGGTTTTTAGGGTTAAAGCAAAGAGCTATTTCTTTTTGCAACCGTGAATCGTACAAATATAGTTAGTTTGCAATTGGTACCAAGAGTGTATTAGGCGTCTCTAATGGACTCTTGGTGATACCAATTGCAAACTAACTATATTTGTACGATTCATGGCTTTGCAAAAAGGAATAGCTCTTTGCATTAACCCTAAAAAGACTGCTGGCTTGTTTATTTAAGCGACTAGCCTGACCTGAGCGTGAATTTACTCTCCGTGATAGATAAACAACGTAGATAAACATTGGAATATTTCGAGAGCTTAGCTCATTGGTGTTCATGTGGGGATAGGTGTGTTTCCTGCGTAAGTGTCGAACACCCCTAAACGTTGAGCAAATGGCTCTCTAAACGTTCAACAAATAGGCAAATGTAACTCTTAGAGGACTAATTTTATGCCTGACGTTTAAGCCACTTTATTTTATTGGAGCACATATGTTCGCTCAAACTCGCGTGCAATTGGAGCACCAATGTGCACTCAAAATGAACTTTAATGCGACTTTTACGTTATATAGGACCTTGGGAAATGTTTGTCCACTCTGGGTGTTTCTGCCACCATTCATTATTGGTGTCTTGGATGCCATAGCGTTTCCGATGGTCTTTTAATATATATCCATAGGTACTGGACTGTTGGTAATGGTATGGTGCAGACTACACTATACAATTTTTCAACACGCTATATGGTGTAACCTACACTATGCTGTTATTTACACACTTTATATAAAGTCTATGAATGTGGTGTCCTTGAAACCACCGGTAAGAAACAACAGGCAGATTTACATACTATATTTTGTGTCTCATTGCCATCTGTTCTATTTTATAGTACAGGCATATATTATATACCACTGGATGGTATAGTCTAGACTATTGGGGATAAATCTTTCACATGGAGGGTCCTTTATAACGTAATCGCCGCATAAGCTCCAATGTGCTCTTACTTAGCACAACTAAGTTAACAACGCTGTATAGAAGCACCAATTCACTCGCAAAATATTTAAGTTACAAAGGAGACTGTTTGGTCGTAGAATTAAATCAAACACTCAGCAGAAAATTGGCACTTTGAGAGTGAGGCCTCGAAGAGTGCCTGACTGCAGCTTATATGCCTACTGAGCTATATAGAAAATCCTAGACCTCATAATTCTTAAAATTCACAAAAACATTGCGTGATCCTAATTACTAAAACTGGCATTCCAGTTATTTTTAGAAGCTCGTCACAAAATTTAAGTGATTTATGTTTACGGATTCTGATGTCGGAAAGTTTTATTTTTAATTTTAAATTATCGAAAATTTTAAACCAACCACTAGATGTGACATTTATTTTTGCGTTAAAAATAAAAACATCCAAAAATTAACTTCAGCCTCCTGAGAAAAGAAATTAGACAATAAACATTTATTACAAAACGATATATTAAAATAGATGCATGCTTATAAACGCGTACTCATATATATATATATATATATATATATATGCATATATACATACAATTACCCGCATACAGACGGATAGTCATATACTAAGTATACACACATTCGCATGATATATGCCTACATCTGCCCATATGTACATGGTTACACACACAGAGACAGAATCAGCCGTAAAAAATAACATCAATCGCATTGATGAGCAGGAAACTGTGGAACTGTATGCCAAACTGAGCCATTTGATTATTAATCTGTAATAAACAAAGAACGCGCACTATACCCGGAATTTACCAAAAACCTAATGGTGGAAATTGTCCTGAAGCTCTTTATGGTAACGGAGCTAGCATTTGTCAACGTAAACGCAACAGTGGACAGAAGGTTTACATAAGCATTCAAATTTACCTCAAATTTGACAAACTTGTCGAAATTAACGGCACTCACGTTCGGATTCTACAGAATGCCAGAATACTTGTTTAACTCAGGTACTGTAAATTGGTAAAACCATTGGCTCGAATATATCATTCGTGAATTTGCTTTGGCATTAACAACTAGATTTACGTTTCAATTAGAGAAGAAAAATAATATATTTAAGCATCGTTTTTCATAAACAACACTAAAAAACAAACACGTTACTAGCTAAGTTCCATTCGACGCATTCCAGACAAATCCCATAGAACCACTTACTAGTTTAGGCCGCACGGACCAACACACTGCCTGTGAAAAGGGCAGCACGGGCTACCAGGCAAGAAAACCGATCCACCCGGAAAAATAAGATGTCGGAAACGCAGCGCCGAAACGTTACGGAAATCGCAGTACCAGAGGGACACAGCTTATGCTGGAATGGATTAATAGGCAGAAATATATCCTTTTAACGTAGTTATAATGTAGCGACGTTGGGCGACTTCTCAAAAGAATCTAAAAAAATCTAATAGCCTTATCTGGGAGACGCCGCTTCCTTCAGAACCAAAATTCATATTAAACAGTTAGCTCTAAGCCAGAATCGCTCACGCGACACACCACAACTTATGGCCTGAAGAAGTGTTGAACGAATTTAAAAATAGCTTAAAACTTTCCGTTCAGTTAGAACTTATTATTGTAGCATATCAAAAGAGGTTCTATTGCTTTTTTCATTACTATTAGGCAAACTCTGTCACAATAATATAATAACTTCATTACGGCCAATTCAAATCGTAGCTATGTTTGCGCGACGACGTTTTCCGTAACATTTTGCATCCCCAAATCCTACAAAAGTAAGAAAATGCGTTTTTAGTCACTCGAAGTTGGCTAAAGTATGCAGCATTGAAAACAAATACAAATTGCTATTAGTGTTACTGCTATCTTCAAATGGGTTGATGACTATCGAAACTTCTTACCAAATCTAAATGTCTATAAGAAATTTTCTGAAAAACTAGTACCAAATCTGCATGTAAGGATGGTTTGTCTTATAGAAAAGGTACACATCGTATATAACACACCAAAGAAATATTATCCACAATTAAACTTTATTAAAGACTCTTCTCAGTACTTTAACAACATAAATAATGTAGTCTATTTTCATATATTTGTGTATTTATTGCTCTGGGGTAAGGAGATTGGCTTCTACTTATTCGAGTATTTGGAAAGCTGACTGAAACGTATTCAATAGAACGCCTTCCTAACGCCTTTCAGTCTTTCGATCTTCATCGCTAAGCTCTAAATATGTATGTATGCATTATTACCTTCTGTAAGCTTATAGCAACTGATACAAATAGTACCGGCAATGAAGTTTGCCACTATATTCGTCAAATCCGTGTCAAGTGACTCGACAGATTTGTTCTGGCAATGAACGATCAAGCAAGAGACTGAATGGTAGTTGTGCGTCGTTGATCACTATGTGTTGTCGGAAGTTGCAGTGCGAATAAAAAAAGCAAAACATTTTTATATGAATAGTTGAGGTTTGGCAGTACAATTACAATTAACATAGCGCTCAGAAATCGGAGCAATTTTCGTTTGATTTCCATCGTTCTCATTTGAATAATCGATCGATCGATCGATTCTATCGATCGTTGATAAATTGTTTGCGTTAATCAAAATTGGTTTTAAGAATTGCAGAAAATGCAATAAATCATTTTTTTTGAAATAGAATGGCAGTAAAATTGTGCCGAAACATTGCATTACAAAGTTAAATAAAAAACCGATGACTGGTTGACATAAACAGTAAACTGAATATCATAGTAAGCCGAAAAAAAGGATCGCCAGATTTCGGACTGAACAGTAGCGAGCCAGCAATGTTATATCATGTTTCAAACATCCTGCAAATATAGATTGACCACCGGTATTTTTGTCCGGTATTAAAGTCATTGCTCGAATTTTCAATTCAGCCTTATTTTTAATCTTAAAGAAAAAAACGTGAGGACATAAAAAATGTTTTTGCACAATAGTGTCACAAAAATCTATGGCATCAAGACAACTCTGTGGTCCACAACTCTGTTTAATTGTTGAAGCTTTGTCGAAAAACTGCCGCGCTATAGAACCGGATATATATATCGTATATACATTAGCTGTCCGAGTGAGCATTATATTAGCATTTTGCAGGCTTGTTCCCCGGTGTCGGCGAGAGTTGAACACTTACCGTTTAGGTTGGAACAGCACGCCGAAGTACTCAGACACGGTTTAACAAACGTGTCCTGCATTATGCGGGATTCACGTTATAATGTCCCCACCACTTGGAAGTTATGTACCCCACACAGTGGCAGGCACACCCTAGACTACAGGGTGTCTTAGACACCCCTGTGTTTTTGAATAAAGTTTCAAATAAATTTCAAACAAAGGTAGCTAATAGTTTGGCATATTTCAGACGGTGTCAATGAACTGTCGTTGCTTTTTCGTTTTGCTGAGGGTTTCCGCAACCCCGTGGGGTTAGTTTACATAGGGCCTACAGAATACCCCAGAAACACCGCATTGCCAAGCATAAAACACCGAAATACTACACTGCCAAAATGAGGTATCTAGGTGCGTGCCCGACACCCTCATATCAATATGATGTAATATCCAGTGCGGAAATTACATTGATAACATAATATGCAGTGAATACTATGTACTAAGTTATATTTCAAAATACCAAAATGATGTAGTAAAATCGGCAACCTTCATACTATCCGCTAGTACCAAATTACATAAATATGATGTAATATCCAGTGCGGAAATTACATTGATAACATAATATGCAGTGAATACTATGTACTAAGTTATATTTCAAAATACCAAGATGATGTAGTAAAATCGGCAACCTTCATCCTATACGCTAGTACCAAATTACATCAATATGATGTAATATCCAGTACGGAAATTACATTGATAACATAATATGCAGTGAATCCTATGTACTAAGTTATATTTCAAAATACCAAAATGATGTAGTAAAATCGGCAACCTTCATACTATCCGCTAGTACCAAATTACATCAATATGATGTAATATCCAGTGCGCAAATTACATTGATAACATAATATGCAGTGAATACTATGTACTAAGTTATATTTCAAAATACCAAGATGATGTTGTAAAATCTGCAACCTTCATCCTATACGCTAGTACCAAATTACATCAATATGATGTAATATCCAGTGCGGAAACTACATTGATAACATTTCTCTATACTAATACATCGGTGAAAACTATTTGCAATGGCAGTAAAAATTGAATACCGTCCAATTTCAATTTAATTTTTATGAAATGTATTAGGGACAAGAGATTAAATGTGCGAGGTGTGTCGAAAACCAGAACAAACCGCCGCCAAACCGCCAAATCACCGATACTTTCTGCCAGAGAAACCTTGGAGCCAACTTTATTTGGACAGTGCCATCAAATTCGTTTGGTCTGATTCTAATTCTCACGCTTACTCAAAATATCTGTACATCCATTTCAAAGGGTCGATCAGTAAGCGGGCAACCATTGATTCACTATTGGCCGATTTTGCCCATTTTGGTTTTCCTCACACCATCGTCACAGAAAACGTCTCGGCCTTCAAGTCTCATGAATTCCAGTGCTGGTGTCAACAACGGCGGTATTGTGCATTTGTCGGGAACGCCTTATCGTTCTGAAATCAGTAGTGCCTCGGACTTGCTTTTTTCAGACCTTTAAGCAAGCGCTAAAAAAATCTAGTCAACCTCCAAAGCAAGCAACTCGAGAGTTCCTGATGCAATATTGTCGGACCTGGCTGGTATCCGCAGTATTGCCGAGCCAACTACTCAAATCGATGTGCTGCTATCCTCGCAGCCATACTTAGCTCCGGCACGACAATGTCAACAGGCAAACCGAACTTAGGGCATAGACTCAATAAAAGCAAGCAACTCGAGAGTTCCTGATGCAATATTGTCGGACCTGGCTGGTATTGGCGGTGTACAACCAACTGCTCAAATGAATTTATTATTATCCTAGCAGCCATACTAGCTCCGGCACGACAATGTCAACAGGCAAACCGAACTTAGGGCATAGACTCAATAAAAGCAAGCAACTCGAGAGTTCCTGATGCAATATTGTCGGACCTGGCTGGTATCCGCAGTATTGCCGAGCCAACTACTCAAATCGATGTGCTGCTATCCTCGCAGCCATACTTAGCTCCAGCCAACAATGTTGACGGCAAACGAACTCGGGGTCATAAAAAGCAATTATACAAGATGGGAACCGAATGCTATGCTTTGTACTGCGGGTCCTCGCGGGACGAAGATCCTCAATGGCTTCCTGCTATTGTCGCAAGAGCGTTCGGTTCTTATAGAGTCGACGTCCGAATTTTCCCCGAAGATCCAACATGGTGACGTTGTGAGACATTCAAGATAACGTGTGTGCAGCGTGTCATACCGCGGTCCCACGGTCAGCCGCGACCATAGCTAATAATCCGTTAGTGTCACTGTTGACACTCAATGGACAATGACAGAGTGTCGCAGCGGACAATTTGATTTATCCCCTGTAATCGAGAGCGACTATATAAAAATTGTCTGAGAGTACCACGCGGGAATCCGTTATGCTTAAACTCAGTATTTAACAGGCTTTAATATAGCGACTCTCGACTACAGGGGATAAATTAAATTGTCCGCTGTGACACTAGGTCATTGTCCATTGAGTGTCAATTGTGACATTAACGAATTATTGGCTATAGTCGCGGCTGACTTTGGGACAATGGTGTGACAGGCTGCATAGACGTTATCTCGATTGTCTCATTATGTCGATCAACTGCGCCCACAGTGCGGCTCGCTAGAGCACGAGGAATCTGGAGATGAACTTAAAGCCGCAGCAAATCGAGAGACTCAGTCAAATTCGTAATCCGGGTCTGCTTCCGAGGAGCACAGTCATCCGAATCTGCCCAAGCGACCAAACCCGCGACTTCCAATCGGGAACGAATATGGGCGACACAAGGCCAGGCAACCCCAAAGAATCCATCGTGCAATCATGTGATCGGCATGTCGGTAAAGGGTCAAAGGATCAGAAACAATCTGGAAATCAAACCTTTTCTTGTCGGTTGGGAGGTTGGCCGGTGGCGAGGCTCGGTGGCTATCATGCGAACCGAGGATAAACAAATACATGATGCAGGAATGATGCAACACATCATCTATATACTGACTTTCACGCTTGTGACGTAACTTTCTGATACAATCATTGTATATAACAGGAGGTTCCTTAAGCTCGTCTCTCTGTTCTGTTCTATTCATGGTTTTGTTCCATATTAAACGTGGGCTTATATTTTAGACTATGGTCACAACAGAGATACAGGCAAATCAGTTTCCATGTATGTGCCAATCTATGATCGCATTGAGTGGTAAAAAATCAGGAAATTATGTTATTTGGTTTTCGAGTTATAAATGTTGCAATAAACATTGTGTTTGATTACTGTATATTGCAGCTGGGCAACAGCATAATCTATCTTAGGATAAATTTATCCAGTAATAAATGAAAAACTACATTTTGCTAAATTTATGTTGTTTGGAAGCTCTTATTTGCGAGTAAATGAATTGCTGAATTGATGTCTGCATACAACTAGAGTAAACACCCAGCGGTAATAAGGTATGTTCATTATAAGTGATGACCCATTAGTGTCACTAAGATTATTAAGCACGGTTAAAAGTAAAATATCATAGAATCACGCGATCATAGGTTTGATTCATTTGACGCTCGTGTATTATTACATTTTGGGAAAAAGTCATACTTAAAGCGAGAACATCGCTATCGGTTGGTTGTAGTTGTAATAACGGACAATGTGAGCAACTGTTTTGGATGATAGGGTCTGTTGGTTAGAATAATCGGTTTAGCAAATTGATTTTTTTGACTAAACCATGTCGAATGATAAATAAACACGGTTATGATTTATGATTTTCTTGAAAATGAATGAAAAAGTCGCGGTTTACAATAGGGTAGGGCCGATCGCCGTTTAACCAACTTTTCTCACGTACGAGGGTCCAGAATCGTAACTGGAGACCCAAGTGGTGTCCTTGGAATCAGTCATTTTCACAAGTATGCTACTCAATTTACCGACCCCAGAGGGATGGAAGCATGAGTTACCCTGTCCGGGTTCGAACACATGACCTAACTATTCATAGCCTGACGCTTTGCCGATTGATCCACTGGGATTTTGTAAATTATCGCTGTGACTTTGTTTTCGATTTTGCTCGAATTCCGAATTACAAGTCATGATAAATACAAAGTTTGCTTAATACAACTAGTTTAATTTAGATAAATTAAACCAAATAACAAACATATAAGTATCATTGGTTCATTCTTTGTCTTAGATGAGGCCGTCAAAACGCCTTTGAAAAGCGACCCGCGATGCCAGACTAAAGGAATTAATTCCACTACGCCATTCAACGCTTGAAACTTTATCGTAAATTTGATCTGTAGAGTCTGAGATATACGAAAATGTAAAAAATGTAATAGAAATGGTTATATTTAATTTTTTTTAGCGATACATAGATCAGTTTTATATCTGAAACAAGTTGTTGCCTCAGTGGTCGACCGGCAAAATACTTGTGTTACAGCCCGTTGGTACGTGGTTCTATCCATACTCTGACGTTTGAGTTTTCGCTTTTTAATATAACGCTGTACAATATGTCAATAATGATCAGCATTAGTTTGAATAAACTTTTAGGGGGAAAAATTTTTATATTGCCCACCTCCCCTCCCTTGAGTTAAGAGCCTGTAATAATTTTCGAAGGAATATAAATTGCTAAAAATTATATTTCCCATAGAGAAAATAAAATTTAAATCATTCTGCACAGTCTTTCTTGTCCTAAAATAACTTTTCTACGCGCGACCTGCATGATATTATTTTCTATTTTGAATTTAGTGATACGTTGAAATTAACCAATAATTCCGATTTAGGTAAATAATTTTATATTGTCTTAAAATATCACAAACAAAGTATCTATATGCTTACAGTTACCTATAATCTATACATATTTAAAGATAATTGACCTAAATTATTTAGAACTGCTCAAATTGGAAACGAATAATAGTTTTTATGAGTTGGTACGGGTTGAAAGTATTTGTAGGAAATTATGAAAAGTTTTAATATCTTACAATTTTTTATATAATTGAAATTTTAATAGGCAATAACAAAATGTCAATCAAATAATGAATGGTACACGCCGTGACACAAAAATTTAAAAGCAGTAATCTATTGTAATTAATTGCAATGAAATTTGACCAGAATAGTGGAATACGCGATCGTAGTTTGATTTTTTAATCAGAGTAGCTTGTTCAATGGCTCCAACGCTGCGTCCAAATGTTTTAAAGGATCAGAAGGGTTGAAATTGGCATTGTAAGTGCATTGTAATATCCAAAATGTCTAGCAATAATACTTCATTACTGTCGCCGCTATCAGCGTCCATAATCAAGATCACGATTTCGGATCAGGGCGATGGTCCGTTTATAGGCGACGATGCATCATGGTCGCTAACATGTGCATTTCTGATTTTGACAATGCAAACCGGTTTTGCAATGCTGGAATGTGGCTGTGTTTCGACTAAAAATACGGCAAATATTATGATCAAAAACGTATGCGATGTAAGCGTTGGGGGACTAGCGTTTTGGATGATCGGCTACGGTCTTATTCACGGTCCGTTTTCGAATTGGTTCGTGAGTTGGGGTGATTTTTTCTTTACCGAAACCAACGCTACATCCATGGGTGAACGGTATGCTCATTATTTTTTTCAAATGTCATTTGCAAGTACAGCGACGACGATTGTTAGTGGAGCTGTGGCTGAACGTATGACACTTCATGCGTATATGGCATTCGCTTATGTGAATATTATCATCTATTGCTTGCCCGCACATTGGTGTTGGGGTACCGATGGGTTTCTGGTCCAATATTTTGGGTTCTACGATTTCGCAGGCGTATGTGCAGTACATCTTAACGGTGGTGCCTCGGCAGTAGTATCGACGCTGATGCTTGGTGAGCGGAAGGATCGATGGACGAAACCCGAGCAGTATAGCGTAAGTTAGATAAAAAAGTTCCGTAATCTTCTATTTAACAGTTTTAAAATACTTTATTCCGGTGGATATTATGGACATCTTAGTTGTTTGCTCCGCTACTGCGTAAATACTTCGCTAAATTCAAAACAATAAATTAAATACAATAAATCCTATTGTAGGTTCAAATTATTTGCATATAAAACTGTATGCGACTGAATATCACATTTAGTGGCCGGACGTTATAACGTTACAAAAAGAACAGCTTACAACAGATGGTTTGGACGTGAAAACTGCCGAGTTACACATAAAATTTGGTATATGGCTCATATATGGACCTAGGCTTGGGCTAAAGGTTCAGGCTTAGGTTAAGTGTATCGAGAACATTATAGTTATGCATTTCACTTCGGCCCTTAAAAGTTACATTGGCCGAAATTCCAATGGAGCACACCCAGTTGAAGACCTAGGACTTATGTAAATGTCAATTTGAACGCTTTAACTCTCGCATACACCTGTATTTCGTGTAAAAGTTTAAAAGATTAAATTTTTGACACCACGGTGGATTCATCAAAGCTAGACAGCTTGATTACAGCGGCGTAAAATTCGTTATGCTATTTTTGAAATACATCGGAGAAATTTAACAGTAGAGAACAACGGAATTAGGCGCCGTAGACAAACACCAGTTCATGTTGAAGGTTCGCAATATGGAGGGGGCCCATTTACGCCCGTGGTATAAGCAAGGATATGGTGTCTTTTAAAACCCATGTTCTCGATGTACAATCTA
>JASANE010001555.1:0-105321 GCA_030248225.1 Trileptium ribeirensis
ATAAGAAATTGCTTCACTAATCTGACTGATGGGTTCAGCGTATCATGCGAAATTGACAAGCGGCAAACATATTGTATTCGTGCTGTAAGACATTTATGCAGCTCGTTTATTCCATTTCAACTAAATTATCATTATTGCAATATTCAGAAACCAAACTTCAGTAAGTATCAATGTAGTACGCGCTCGTCTGTTTGAACAACTTCAATGAAATATAGTATAGGGTTCGCAGTTAATATCTGGCACAGAAATTTGGGATGTATTTTAATGATAAGTTGTGGCGTCACCGGAGTTTCCGGTCACAGAAATGTCTTTAGAAATGTGATACAGTTGAGCAACGTCGTGATCGGTTACTGCAATAGTATAACAAATTTCCAATTATATCCAAAGCGTGTTGCGCGAGTTAGCAGAAGAATTTCGTGCCTCAGAATTTGTACAAAAAGAAAACGAACGGGCGAATGTAACACAAATATCATAAATATTTAATTATTGCCTTTTTCATCACTAGTCGAATCATTTTGATATAGTGCTGCTACATGACACGGATGTACAGAGTTACACTGAACGTTAAAACCCTGGTGTGTGCACCTGACAGGCCGTTCAACCCCATGATGGCTCCACAGTTGCGTACCCATAAGCGCCGAAGTAGCCGCCTCCTCCCCTCGCCGACCGGCTGAGCCCCATGCTGGAAGGCATAAGGCCTCCCAAGTACCTGAGCAAGTATGAGGTTAATCACACATATCAAGCTTAATGAAAGCGTCATCAAACCATGGCATTGTGTTTTATCATAGGGAAGAAACAACTTATACAGGGACTCATATAGCGTATCCCTGAGGCGACATTTTTTTCGAACAAAAATATTTTGTTTTTAAAAGTTTTAACAATATACGGACATGATTTCAGACATGGAAGCTTGTTATAACTTTGCGTTTATCGTTGTCGAAACGCATTTGTGTCATTATTCATTTGCATTTACGAATGTATGACAGCGTTCGCTCAGTCAGTATTAGCAATTTCGGCTTCAACAATTACGTGTATTTTTTCTTGTCAAAGATGGCTTTTGAACTCAACGAACTCCAAATCGAAAACGCCTTACATCATGAAAAAATTACGACTGCGAGCGAATAATCAAAGAATTTGGCAGTGATGAAAATTTTTAGCATTTAAATGGTTTATGATTGAAATAAAATTGCGTAAGCACTAATCCGAAAGAGTGTAGTTTGACTGAAGCTAAACAGTTTTGCAGCGATGTTGTCTGTGACTCTGCTGACGTAGGACAATGCTGTAGAAGTGGTTTAGCTTTTACACTGCTGTGTCATACTTCTCTCAGGAAGACAAAGATTTCCTGTTGAAACGGAGGTCAGCTATTACTGCTACATTTCCTCACTAGCTATTATTTTTACTTATTATTGTCGTATCCTCTGGAACCTGTGATACCCTCAAATAACATTGCGGAGCACACACTGCAATCCAGTAGCTGGGCCGCATAAGCTGAAAAATAACAATATCACCGGATAACGGATTTTTCTCTATAATAAACCCTTTATTATATAAATACACCATTCAGCTTAATCTGAATAGTGCAAAGAATGATTGGACATCGGATAGCAAATACCGTATTTGTCTGACCCGGATAAAGAAGAATTAGTGAATTCCGAATTATATTTTATATATACACGTGAGCGATGCTTAGGATTTACTACTCGATGCAAGGCTTGTTCCAACCAGCCTAATAGTAATGATAAATTTTGAACGCTTTTTACATCCAAATAAAATTTATTTGTTGTCCTTGACTAATGTCAAAGTTTTTAACATATTTCAAGAATATTTTAAATATATTTTGGTGTAAAATCTATAAGTAAATAAATGTTTTGTTTTTGTCGTCAACATCATAATTCATTGTTTAGACGAGTAACAATGATTATTAGTTTACTGACTGACAACTATATTTTGGTCTTTTAAATTTGTCGAAGCTGGTTTTTGGTAGTTTAGCAGTGACATCAGGTTTTACTGGACTAAATTTCTGTGCGGACGCTGCAGAAATTTGATCGCCGAGTACAACAAACTTTGATCATTTGCAATCAAATCGTGGGCATTCGCAGCAAGTCATGGGCATAATACATGCTCAAGGTCCAAGCTTCCAGGGGTAAACCCGAGGCTCACGGAAGGGGGCACGGCAGCTAATCGCCGGGGGAGTGATGGGTGGCGGGAATAGCGGCACCTGTGGTGCCACCAGGCGGGTCGAGCAACGCCACAGGAGCTAGCCCCTACCCCTTTCTAGAGCATGTATTGTGATGGCTGTATAGCGCTTCAAGATTAATGTGTTCTAGGTCCCAAGTTTATTGTTGCCCACTTCCGCTTGTCTTGTAAATTGTTAGCTTTAATTACACTTCTACAATGTAGCTAGAAAAAACTATATTGTAGAAGGGTAATTAAAACGGAATGTACAATCGCTATAGTCTAGGCCCCTTTTTACGATAACACTTGGTTCGGTCCAAGGACGCGCCCTGAGGAAGGAATGGAGAGTATGAATCCCCCACCAAGAAATTGTGAATTATTTATTTGTTAGTCGTACCCCCTGTCGATGGTACCAAAATATGTTAGGCGCCAATAATATTTCTTCTAAGAATGAGACGTGGATTTAGGTTGTGGCTGGGGGATTCTAAGAACGACTCTGAAAATATAACTATAGCAACAACTATAAGCAACAACACCTGGCTTCACGCAATTTATGATTATTGAAGTGTTCTAAAGCAATTGTGCCCAAAAATTACATATACTTAGTGTTGTTTATCTTAATGAATCATAGGCTGCATTATTAACTAACGTCCCACAGTTACAAAGTCTGTTATATGTGATTATATCCATCAATCTACTACTGTTTTATAAAAACTTTTAGCCAAAAATACATTATTTTAATCTTTAAGACAATTTTGTATGTCGCTTTAAACTGATTGATAGTTTCGCTGTAGCGTTTTTTCATTTTATTACAACGGATTGTACATGACGTTCGCAAACTGTTTTATTCCCATGTTGCAAAATGAATAATAATAATAACGAAAGAATCAAGATTACTGCATATATAACAAGCGTTGATTATGTAGATACACTAACAACTTATTCACATATAAAAAGTTACAGCCATACGTGTGCACAAGCGGTCAGGGACAAGACCAACTACTCAGTTAACGCAACAACGCGCTCTGTATCCCGTTTTATTTTCCTTAAATGCAAAAAAGGTAAAAAAAAAAAAAAAGGAGGAAAAACCAAAGAATTAACGGCAAAAAAACAAGGCGTGGATAAGGAAGGAACACAAACAACTAATCCCCAAAAAAAAAGGTTTACCGCCAAACCGGTTGGTGCCCGGAGGGGGTCGGGGGCAAGGCCAACCTGTATATTTTGGAATACTAATTTAGTTTCTTGCAACGCATATTGAGCAAAAATTGACTTAAGATATGGTCTTACATAGTTTTATTCATGCTGGCAATAACAAGTAAAGTGATTAGATTGTAGTTTTGAAAGGATGACTTAAGGCGTGTTCACACGCTCAAACTTTTTGCTCAAATTTTGAGCTAAAAATTTGAGCTCAAAATTTGATCAAATTGTGATCAAAATTTGACGGTAATTTTTAACGAAAAATTGCAATATTTCAAAATTTGGGAACAAAATTTGAGCTCAAACTTTTTCATGTAATGAATCTTGTCGGTGATTGGATACAGGAATATCCTTGAAAAGTTTGAACAGTGTTCATACATTCAAACTTACCAAAAATGGAAAAAAGATGCTTTCAAACTTTGATCAAAATTTGATCAAAATTTGAGTTCAAATTTTGATCAAAATTTGAGCAAAAAGTTTGAGCGTGTGAACACGCCTTTACAAAAAGCGATTAACCCTTTATTGCCTGTATTACTTTATACTTTGTAGTTTAATGTTAGACCAAATCAAGACGGCGCCAGGAATAGAAACCGTGGCGTACGGGTGCTAGCTGCGAACGCAAACTAATGAGCCATCTCGGAGCTGTTGCTCGGTTTCTGAAGAACCACCCACAAGTAACGAATAAGGCACGTGCAAACATGTCCCAGACGGCAATCTCAGGTAGCACAAACGGTCGTAATATGCGCTGTTGCCCGCTGGCAATGTTGGCAATAAAAAGCTAAGACAAAAAATATGATGTGTGTGGATAATTGCTTATGAATTGAGTCAACGCAGTGATTGATGATGATGCTTGTAGCTTGACAGTAACAATGTATTTGCGCTAGCTATACGTCCACATAGTGATTTGGATATAGTCTGGGAGATTATAGTATAAAAAGGACTGATTAGTTTCTCCGGTGCGTTTTAGTTATCAGAGCTTGCAACGCATGTGCCATGGCAAGTCATGCTCGTTATTGCTTTGTTGTTTTCGTGTAAAGTAAACATTAACTGTTGACACCGAATACCATTTGGTGATCAGGATGACCACTCCAGCGAAAGGACTTCGTATCTGGATCCAGCAACCAACGCCATTGCTGGAAATACCCGGATGCGCTCCTATCAAGGGTCACTGTGGTTCCGCGAAGTAAGTGATTTTTTGCGCTCACAGAAGCGACGTCTGGTAAAGCTCTCACCGACGAATTTAAGAAGTTGTGTTTAAGATCCTTCCTGGGCGCCGAAGGCAAGCGTATTGTTTACGCGTACAACATCGACGAAATCACAAATTACGCTGAGTACTCCGACAGCCGCAAGTAGATCTTTGATAAACCAGCCAACCCGGTACGTTCTGAATACTAATTCAGGCAACGAAAACAGGAGGTAGGCGAATCCGTTGTTGACTTTTATACCGCATTAAAAGCACTGATTGCAGATTGTAACTATGGAACTGGAGAGGACCGACAGCTAGCCATGCAGCTAGTAATCGGTTGTTCCGTGAAAACAACCCAGGAAAGGTTGTTAACAGAGCCACAAATTGATTTGCAGAAATTCTTGTCAATGATGAAAGCAGAAGAAGTAGCTACACAACCCGGCGCTTTATTACAGCATAACCCAATAGGTTCAATTAATCGATTCAATCGATCGTACAAGCACCATGAACGCACTAGTAAGCTCTGTGATCACTCCTTCCAGAGTTCCGCGCAAGTTATTCCAAGTAAACCCCACAGTCATAAGATTCCGCAATGTTACAGCCGATGTAAAGGATGTGGATCGGCTAAACATGGATATAAAGATAACAAGTGCCCTGCGCTTAACAAAACATGCTCCGCCTGTGGTAACTTGAACCATTTTGCTTATGAGTGTATAATCTCAAGGCGACAAAAGCAGTTTAGCAACAGAAAACAAGTAAGCTGTTTCACGGTTAGGCCAGGACAGAACCGGTTTCTATCAGTAACGGTATTCATTGCAGAAAAACACAAATCCTATCGTGCAGTCATCGACACCGCAGCAGAAGCATCGACAATTACAATAAAAGATTTTTCACGAATATGGCCCCGTGAACGTCCTCGGAAGACGACAGTTACTCTCCTGAACTATGACAATACACCGATCAATGGTATCCTTGGTGAATGCAAAATGAAAGTGTGAATCGGCAATAAAACTGTGGCGGCAACCGTTTACTTTACTACCAATGAAATGAAGAATGTTGTTGGAATCGATCTGATTTCGGCTTCGGGGTTAGTCATTCATGGCGGTGCAATGGCCATGAATCACGTACAGCAACAATCTGAAGTGATCCTAACAAAGATTCTCAGTCAGTTTCCTAATTTAACAGCTGATAGTCTCGGTAAGTTTCCAAATTTTAAACATAACATCAGAATACGACCTGCCGCTGAGAGCAAAACGGTAGCGCTGCGCAGTATTCCTTTAGCACGTCGCGATGCATCCATAGCAGAAATCCGTAAAATGGAGTCACTGGGCATCTGGAGCCCGATAGATAAGAGTGAGTGGGTACATGGGCTCGTTACAGTGTCGAAGAAAGATGGAGGTTCCGAATAACTACTGATTTATCACCGTTGAATAAGTACGTTATTCCAGATAGGCACCCAATTCCTAACATTGAAGAACTATTACTGGAATTTAGTGGTGCCCCATGGAAGTCTAAAATCGACCTGAAGAGAGGATACTTCCACGTAGAACTAGATGAGGAAAGTAGGAAGCTCACAGCAACTGCAACTCCAGTTGGACTATTTGCATATAATCGTTTGCCGATGGGGCTGACAGATTCCGCCTCCGTATTTCAAAAATGTGTCTCTACGGCGCTTGAAAAGTGCGAGAACACAATATGCTATATTGATGATATATTGGTGTTTGGCAAAGTAATACAAGAGCAAAATAAAGAATTGACGAAAGTCCTCAGAACCTTAAGTGAACACGATTTTCGAATTAACCTGAAAAAGTGCAAAATATTGACGCCTGAGATAAAATTTCTCGGTTACGTTATTAACGAGCACGGTCAGTTACTTTCAGACCCAATCAAGGTCGAAGCCATTCGAGATGCCCCAATACCGACGAACGCCAATGAACTCAAGTCCTTTCTCGGAATGGTAGGATACCACACCAAATTTATCTCGAATTTTGCTACACTCGTCGACCCGCTCTGAGAAGTGACACGATCGGCTTCACGATTCCAGCGGAGGCCACGACAGCAATTATCGTTTGAAAATGTCAAGGCGGCGTTAATACACGAAGTCCAATTATCGATTTTTGTTCCGAGTGCTCACACAATTGTCACAACCGACGAGTCCGACGAAGGAGTGGGGGCTGTCATATCCCAAATCCAGGGTGGTGTCGAAGTCCCGATAGCCTTCATCTCCCACGCCCTCAGTCAAACAGAGCGGAATTTTGCGGTCAACGAAAAGGAAGCATTAGCTTGCGTTTGGGCGTGCGAGCGATTGGAGAAATTTCTACTTGGTAGGCCGTTTACGTTGCAAACCGACCACGCCACCTTAGCAACGCTACTCTCACAGCATAGTAAGACGCGCAAATCAGCAAAATTCACACGATGGCTGGAACGGTTAGCCGAGTTCGACTACAGAATCGAATACAAGCGGGGTTCAACCAACTTGACGGCAGATGCCCTTTCTCGATTGCCTACTGATGCCGATTACATAACAGATGCGGACGAACTAGCGATAAATGGTATCATTTCCGCGGGCGATAAAGACGTCATAACTCTCCAAAAGCTGAAGGCCGCTACCAAAAATGACGAACAACTACAAGCAGTAATGCAGGCGCATAACAGTTCGGTACAGCCGCGGAATCGGAATTCAGTCATGAAAGACTTTGATAAACTTTGGAATGAACTTACTGTTGAAAATGATATTTTGTTACGAGGTGAGCGAATTGTCGCTCCAGCGAGTCTTCGGCGATCAATCCTCAACCGCGCTCATGAAGGTCATCCCGGTATTGTTCGGATGAAGCGCCTGTTGCGATCGAAGTATTGGTGGCCAGGGATGGATAAACAGATTGAGTTTCACGTAAAGTATTGCGTTCCCTGTCAGGACAGTTCGAAGTCTCACAAATTCCCGTCTACAGTGGAGTACATGCCTATCGCCAAACCGGGCAAACCTTGGTCAAAGCTGGCAATTGACATTACAGGCCCGTTCGCCGTCGAACCTCAAAACAAGCGATTCATTGTGGTACTTATAGACTACTATTCGTCATTTCCAGAGGTCCTTATTGGCGACATCACTTCTTCCCGCCTGATAACATGGTTAACGGAAGTATTTAACCGACTTGGAAATCCCGATGTGATTGTGTCGGATAATGGCAAGAACTTTGTATCAAATGAAATGTCTTCATTCCTTAGTTCCCGCGACATTAAGCACCACACGGTTCCTCTCTATGAGCCGCGGCGCAACGGCAAGGTAGAAGTGTTTAACCGTACCCTTAAGCACGGAATTCAAACTTTCTCGGCTGATAGAAGAGCGTTTGAGCCTGGAATACAATACATTTTGTTTAGCTTCCGAATAACACCGTTGGAATCAGGTCTACGCCCCGCCGAGCTACTACTCGGTAGAAATATTCGGTCAAATCTGGATCCTGGAACGCGAATTAAATTACCCAACCTTCGACCCACGAACTGTCAAAACAAATACTTCAGGGACCGTCATGTATTCCGGTACAAGTACGGTAGTGGTGACCCTGTAAGAATACGGCATCCACACGTGCCCAAGGGCAGGTCTCCATTTACAGCGCCATTTCGGGTTTCGCAAGTACTGGCGAACGATACGTACCGGCTAGACAATGGAACCGTGTGGTTGTGCAGAAACTTAGTAGCCCATCGCACGCCGCCTACATCGATAACTGTTGTGCATTATGTGCCGCAACACAGTAACAATCACGATCACAATGTGGTCGCCGCAGTGCCGCGGAGATCAGATCAGAGACAGAGGCATACCAGCACCCCGGCTCAGTGTTATGATAGATATCCAGAACATTATAGAAGAGGGATAACTGATGTGTGTGGATAATTGCTTATGAATTGAGTCAACGCAGTGATTGATGATGATGCTTGTATCTTGACAGTAACAATGTATTTGCGCTAGCTAGACGCCCACATAGTGATTCGGATATAGTCTGGGAGATGATAGTAAAACAAGGACTGATTAGTTTCTCCGGTGCGTCTTAGTTGTCAGAGCTTGCAAAGCATGTACCATGACAAGTCATGCTCGCTATTGGTTTGTTGTTTTCATGTAAAGTAAACATTAACTGTTGACACCGACATACCAAAATATGCTTATTTAAGACATTTTGCTACTTCGGCAAAATGGATTTAGACTGTATAAATGTGCTACATATAGTTGGAAGTGTAAAACAGGATTTTATTAAAAACATTATTATAACTGTTAAATGATTCGCTGGCACAGTTTCAATGCCATAATTCATAAACAAGTGAAAAAATATACAAAGTGTCAGCAAGTGACGAAATCCCAACTACCGTCATGGTATAATTAATCAATTAATTACGAAATTATATGGCTAGCGCCACGAAATGCCTTCTGTGCTTATAAACCCAAATGGGTATATTTATGTCAACGTTCTTGGTACGAAAGTTTCTATAAAATCGAGCCTGCTTAAATATATATTCTTACAAAAATGCATAAATATAGTTTTTGCGAGATTTGGAGCACTATGGCCATTTGCATTGTGGTTAGTTTTTGAAAGAAGACTATCGTCAGTTACCACAAAGGTTATTTCCGTGGTAGCTATTTTAATACTAGTAAATAGCACCCATATATTTCTCAATAAACCGTATGAGCGATACGCCTAAATTCAACGCAATAATGTCAAACAGTCTTGTTGTCAGTCATGTTCTCGAAAAAATTAGTAGCAAGAACTTTGACCCTATTCATTACTTTAGATTAATTATGTGTAATTTGCAGCAGGAATAATTGATGACAATATAATCTTAGTTGCTGTCGCTTAACTTATTGCTGATTTTCTTTAAAGAATAACAAATGACAGGTCAGTGCTCGACATCAGTTTCTATTTACGACCTTGAGACAAGTTCAGTATGTCATAAATATTATAAATGCTTATACTTTTGGAATATTTGGTTAAGGCTTGAATTTTGGAGCTAACAAATGTTCGGCAAACCATTTATTACAGTTTTTGGGGACATGATGTTACCGATGTGTATCAATTTATCGACAGATTTTAGTGAAATGAGCTAGAAATATTCGATAACTTTAAGGTAACATGAAAATAAAGTTAGTATCCGCTTTAGGGTAAACGATACGTGTAGCACCGACTTTTCGCTGAAATTCGCTAAAATTTTTTGCTAAATTTGCCACAAAACTGTAATAATGGGTCCACTCGAAAAAATACTTAAAAGACTTTAGTACTTAAAAGACTGGAATACACTAGACAAGGTCCTCAGCTATGTTATTGTATCACAAATTAGAGATTTAACCTTACCTACAATTTTATACAAGTGATACCGAAAATCCTGAATGAACAATGTCAATTTTAATGATGCCTCAAAAGTTCCTCTTCGAACTGAAGCTCGTGTAATCACAAATGATCACATACAAGCAGAGCTTAAGTTGCATTCTACTAAAAGTCGCATTAGTAAAATTTGCTAATCTGTTAATACAAGTATATTTATTATTGACATGTATATTCTTGTTGCAAATAATATAAAGTTTACATAAAGTGAATAGCCAAAAATATGATTTAACAGCGGAAATAAGACGACATGAGAATTTATCAATTCGTTTCTACACGAATTTCGCTATAAAACATCAAGAGAGACATTTTGAGCCATCTTCGAAACCTATCCGGCCATCCGTTGCTGAATTATTTTGATTAAAATCTACATCGTGAAGTATTTAACACTAGCTATGTGATCTAAATTAAATGATACAAGGCCCTACTACCTACGGTAGTTGCGAATAATACCCACATAGCAGCCACAACCCGTGATTATATTCGTGTTCTAGATCCTATAGTTCAGTGGGGGTATCCAAGGCCAAAGTTTTCTAATTTTGCGAAAATACTGATTTTACACTAGAGTACTAATACAACATTACTTAAATAGTGCACCATCTGTTGTTACAGAAACTGAAGCTGTATATAAGAGTAAGGCATTGTTTGCAAGTTTAAGAAATAAAAAATAGATTATAGAAATATGGATCCCCAGTATGAGCGGTGTTCGAATTGCAGAGTCTCTTGACACGGACGAAACCGCTCAGGCACCTTGGGTCTGGGGGAACTATGTTAAAACATCTGGGGGGGCTAAGATAAAACACTTCTGGAGAGGCAAGCTACGATAAAACAAGTCTGGCGGGCAAGATTTAGAGCGCGGGGCAGAGCGAAAAACGTACCCCAGGTTGATTTCCTCCGGGGAGACGGCCGCTGTCCCATGCCTCCCCATCTCCGGGTGCCTGGAATCGCTGCATTGCATCATATTCATTGGTACAGGATAAAACACTGTTATCCTCTATAAGTGTTGCTAGTGTCCTGCTTGCTGCATTCTTGTGGTAGATTTACGAGTCAAAGATCAATGTAGCCACTATACGCCACCATCTAAAATACTAGCAGTCGGGATATAATTATGGCTTCAGAATACCCGAAATATCGGGATTTATGTACATAAAACTAAGTACTAAGGTTAATTACTGAAAATTTGTCATGAAGTAACACAGGCTGCCGCCCCGCATAGAAGGCCATAAACGTGGCATTAGAAACCGTCTTCAAACTTTAAACGTCTATATTAACTTACATGCTCTAAATCAAATATCTTAATAATATTTAACTTTTATACCAAAATTAAATTGCCTATCATGCAATGTTTGAAAAATTAAACTTATCGCCAGGAATTGCAAGCAGCACACACAAAACACTGAGCTTTGCAGGACCTGAAACTTCACAGTGCGAGCGAATACCAAAACACACACAATCGAACATTATACATATTATAAACTCAACTGTGGTTCGCAGCGTGAGGCACTGCCGTTTTGGTAGCTCCGAATATTAACGATTTAAACCATGTTTCAATTTTGTTCTATGATTTTCACATTTTCAATCCATGGATTCTGTTCAATTGCTTTCGGTAACTATAAGCAAAATACAATCTCTGGTAGATAATTTTTTGATGAGCTCGGTGTGATCAGTCTGCATTTTGCTTCTTAATACCAATCTAGTTCGACCCACGCCCGCTGGGCGTGCCAGCAGGAAGGGATGTAGCGTTGCGCTACGCTTCCGTACATTGTGTAGCTTGAACATGACTTGATCGTGCACTGTCATGTTGTGATAGAATCACAATGTTTCAAGCTAAAGGCTTCGGTTCGAGTTCCGACTGGTTCATCGTAAGATCTATCGTGGGCTTTTCACAGTAATTATGAAGCAAAATGGCAAATTAAACAATGATTTAGGATAGTAATTATATCGTTAATAACAGCGTAAGATTTAACCCTTCAGTGTATGTGCAACATTCATATCGATTTATGAATTTATACCCAAACCAACCCATAGTTATTAACTTTACCTTTACAATTCCAACGTGAATTTCAACAATTCGAAGTGCCATTAGCGAATCATCCTAGGTTAAATTGAAACACTAATTGATTCACGTCAACATTCCAATGTTTTAAAACAAACTTATGACACAAATGTTTTAATTTTTGGCCTCCAAATTTCGTTCGTTTTTGTTCCAAAAATTGTGTTAATAATCGAAATTTACGAGTCGTCAACAGGTAGTAATTATTGCAGTTGTAGTGAATGTTGAACGTGTGTACTGTGTTAGTTTGCGCATAGGATGTATTATGTACTTTCGCTGGGTGTTGCTACAAAACTCTGAAGCGCCTGCAAAATATTAATGAATGCAGATGTATCTCTAAAAGTGAGGACGGGGGGAAGGGGGCAAGATTACCTAATTTTGAGTTTTGTTGCCACCTAGACTCAAAAAAATTATAAAAAATGAGTCTGAATTTCAATTATATACTAAAAATTTTGATGGTTTGGATTCCTCTGTCCCCCAAATCTCAGCCGATGAAAGCATCGAAGCGTTATTTTAAACTGTGGCAAGAGCTTAGTCTTCCGTAAAATTTTTCTATACTAAATAAAGACATATATTATGCGCAAGTAACTATATACCAACATAAACAAGATTGCGCTGCTAAGTTATAACGCTTAACGACATTGTTAGGTAGCGTTTAAAATTTTTCAAGACTTATTTAAAGTGTATGTGGATGTATGTTACAATAGCATTAATATCGATTGGTAGTGTTACATGTTATTGTAGCTTAATGATAAATGCATATTGGTAATGTAGTACAAAGGACATGGTCTTGCCACATTTTTGCTGTGTAAATCATAGTTTTTTAGTAAAATTCCTTTCATTGCATAATTATTTTGTATCTTTAGTAGTTTTAGCTTTTCAAACCTGGAAGTAATATTGATACTACGTGTTGACATTGGTTGTTTGGGTATTTTTTGGCTTTAATCATAGGTACATGGTGAATGTCCTAGGGTCCAGGAGAGGGTAGTCGGTGGGGGAGAGGTAGAGCGGGTCGGGCCGCCTACATAGGGGTCGGCGCATCGCGCCGAGGAGGTAGCCGACACCTCAGGGGGTAACTATCTAAACCACTGTGAGCATCTATGACTAGGATATTGGATAGTCCGTGTAATTTTATAGTAGCATACTTATATAAATATCTGAGTACTCCGGTTGCCGTTTGCGAGGTGAAAGTGTTAAAGGAGCGATTTGTAGCATTTATTTTATTCAAATGTTCGCTTACCATACAAATACGTTGTAAACCACATACCCATATAAAACACCCAGCCGATTGTGTCACGAGTCTGCAACTAGTTAAATTTTAATGTGTAGTGTATCAAACAGTGCCAAAGTTACTTTGAGGGACGTAAATGAAATGCAAGCTAAACCTAATTTGGCGTTCACGTATAATATTTCCAGCGTTTAAAACTTATGTACCCTATACAGTATCAGACATCCTCGACAACAGGGTGTCTTAGACACCCTCGCACTTTTTATAAAAAACATTCTTTGCTAGTTAGCTGGGGGTGGTATTAGTTTCTGACGATATGAAGGACACGATATCCTTGTAATTTTATTGACGGTATTCGGCATACCATCTTGTGAATGTGCATATTTTTAGATACAAACATCGAAATTTTCATAAAACTAACAATGCAATTGAATAATACATCGTATTGCCTAAAGCCAGTGTCCGTTACTACAAAGAGTAAAAAACGGTAGCTAAGAATGTGTACGATACCGTAAACAAAAAGCATAGTAGCTAAGGGTTTGTCATATGCACTCAGGAATTGATTTACGTAGTGGATGTGTCCCTGAATGTCTATACGGTAGGGTAGCGACCCTGGGGGACAAAAGTGAACCACATTGGGGACATTATAATATGAACGCCAGATAAACCTTGGCACTAGGCTACCATGAGCCTCATACTAATCTTAAGCCTAACTCGGTGGTTTTACAAGCCAAACAGCAGGTATTAAGTTGTTATTCTTTAGCAATATAAAATAAGGTGACACTGGTCTCCATTTGAGTTGATGTACTCAGAAAGGTAGTAACAAACGCCTAACCAAATTCTAAAGCTGTATTTGATGTTTTGGTTATTAAAATTAAAAAGGTTAGCTACTGTATTCGGACATAAGAAGCAAAAGGTATGTAATTAAAGAATATCAAATGAATCATAGTAGCTCATTTGTTGGAATCATCAATCCAGGGTATTATTTATCAATAGCTGCTTATCTCAGACAAGAGTTTTCAATTACTAGCCGCTTGCATTAATTTTATTGATCTTTCCTGGTATTCCTTATCCCAAAATGGTTTCCTATTTCAACCCGCGTCTCGGTACGGCCAAAAAGTTACAGTAGTTGTCCGGACCGGGCCGCTACCGTTACTTGAAACAGCCCACGCAGCCAGGCACGATCAGGCCCGAAAATTAAAATATCAAATTACGCAATGTCCATGTGATGCATGTCTTGTGGTGCAACGCAATCGCAATACACTATTATAGTAAATCAATACAGCTTTGACATTTCAAAAATAAGCTGAATACAAAAAATTGGATGACAACTTGATGAAGAATATATCCTGAAACTTATTCATTGAATTCAAGCGTTCTGACATGACACATGTTTTGTATAGCCCAAGAATATCGTGTATTTTTCTGTTTCGCTGGCATACGCTAATTTTTGTGCACAGCTCGATTTTTAAGCGGATATCGTCATGGTCACTTTAAGTTTATTTTTATGGTTTTATATCGTTCATATTTATGCTCACTCTGCTCAACGCATTGTTTCTATGGAGGAAATCGAAAATGAACTACTCTATGTCCATATCCAGACCTTTATCACTGTTAGCCGTCGGCCACAAGAAAACCAGAAGTAAGGAAATCCGACTTCTCTAACTGTAGTTTACAGATCAGAATTATGCTCAGTGAGCCTGCCGGGTATAGTTCGACCAGCGCGCCGGGCCGGGCCGCAATGTTGCAGATCCATGCAGGGTCAACCTGGATTTCTGATCGGCCGCGGTGTGCCGACAAATTTCTGCGCGGAATAATCACGGCATGTGAGTGGCTGGTGACTCCTAGGTAATAGCAACCATTATAAATTGATTGTCTGGTGCTGGGTAAACTTTGAGTAAACTAAACAACTGCTGCAGTAATCTTTGCGACTTTTTCAGTAATTAAACAAACTAGAAGGACGCAAGGGCTAGGGTGATTCAAAACGTGTTTCCGAAGGTGCAGTGGTTTTGCAACGGTTTTGCAGGCTCTCACGTGCGCGGCCGAGTGGTTTAGCCGTCACTCCCGTTTTATCGGTGTAGAAAATCTGTGTTCAATGCCCTCCGCTACCTAGATTTTTACGTTTGAAGTCGTTTTTGTTCCAAGCAAATAAATGATGCTCCTAACATATAAAATCATTATGGGATTAACATGGCACTAAGAAAATGTGATTCAAGTTTTTGCTATGTCGTTTATTCTATTGATGTGAATTGACAAACGCCGAATTTATATGCCAAAGTCGACGCTATGCAGGTTGACAAATATAAAATGGCCAGAACAATACGTGCGATCAGGCTGTAAGTATATACGGTTGTACGCTGGAGCCTAGACGAATGTGACAGCACGAGTTTGATCAAACAAAAACAACATAACATCTTTGAGCAAACGTTGGCTATGCTGTGGCTGCTAATTGTAACGCGAATTACTGCGTGGTTTGTAGACACGTGCATTTTTTCTTCAGGCCATATTATGAAGTGTGAAGCTTTCAAAATGAACTATGTCATCGACACTTCATTTTTAGTAATGTTACGTTAGATAACTTGACGGCCCTGTCGTGGTCACGTAGTTTTACGCCTTCAGTATCTAGCCTCAACCGAGTATTAATTTTTGCCCTTCGGTAATCATTTAAAACTTTGTCAAATGAACGGCGGTGTCTTGATCTGATAAATGTTGGTTTTTCTGTGATCTCCATATCGCTGACTAATGAGATTGCTCACAATATTCATAGTTGTCCCCGAGACCATCAAAGTAAAGCTTTCAGCATCAGCATCATGGTCATTATACTCTTTGTATGGTATACATTGTCATACACTTTTTCAGGGTATTTAAAACTCCTAGTTCCTAGTAGCATTATTTATTCTGACTGTCTTAAAATAATTAAAAACTGCAAAGCATTGGTTGAAAAATATTTAAACGCTCTACCGTATGTTTTTATATCTCAATCGATGACATTGTCTGTTTTGATATTTGTTAGTTAAATAGTTTTATGAGACTAGTTTTTTGTCGAAACACTCCAAGTCGCAAATATTTCTGTAGTTGATAGCGCTCGACACTTTTTACGTGGCGATAAAATACACAAAAGCTGTGAATTAACAACACAACTAAGCATTATAACAGTATGTCGCTGTGTTTAGTTCAGATGTCCACCGGGTTGACCGATATGTCATAAAATGGCGGAGTTGTACGTTGACTTAGAATGGTTGAGCTTACGTGTTCTGCCCTAACGTAAAGTTTTGGTTGCCGGGGCCCACAGATACACCGGGCAACTACGATTTAGGGATTATTTCTGTCCTGAAATTTGAAAACTTCGGTGCCGCTGCATGACAGAGGTTAGACAGACGAAGAACTGCATGACCACAGACGTAAAACTAGATTATTTCGGGAGTCCTGGGGTGAGATTTGTAAGATTACATTGCATAGGGGTTTATAAATAGTAAGTGATAAACCTTCTGAGTGTGAGACACCCTTCTTCCTTCAGGCTACTAAGTTCAGCAACTATCTCCGTGATAAAAGCGCGAAGAAAGCACAACTCGGAGAAAACTTTTCAAAACTTAGCACAAATTAGCAAAGAAACTGAAAATTTAGCACAAAACTTAGCACAAATTTGCAAAGAAACTGAAAATTTAGCAGAAAACTTAGCACAAATTAGCAAAGTACTGGAATATAGAACATTGTTTTAGCAAAACTTTGGAGGGGTGCATGCCCACAACGAAACGCCTACCAATTTTTTTGGGGTTCATGACGTTCAGGACCCCAGTTTCACGCCAGTATGTACGCTAGATTCTTCTGATACTCATAAAGTAAGGGCATCACCGAAAAATTTTGGCTGTGATGTCATCACCCAACGTATATGACGGTTGCATTCTGAAAAATTTTTTGTTGCAATAAAGGTAAATTCACACGTCAATATTCTTTGTTCAAACTTTGAACACAATGTTAGAGCTCAAAATTTGATCAAACTTTGAACAATTTTTGATTAAAATTTAAATATTAGTTTTGTAACACGGAAATATTGTAAATCACAATGTTTCAAAATTTGAGCTCAAATATTAAGCTGAAAATATTTCAAAGTCTAATCCGTGTTCCTGATTGGCTAACCCAATAAGCTAATTAAAGTTTGAACACTGGTCAAACGTTCAAATTCACCAAAAATGCAAAAAATGCTTTCAAATTTCGATCAAAATTTGAGCTCAAAATTTGATCAAAACTTGATGAAAGTTTGAGCTATGAATTTTATCAGAAAATTTGACGTGTGGACAGACCTTTACAAGATCCAAAGCAGCATCCAAAACTAAAGAGTGGCACGGCCTGTCAATGCACTCTCGTGGCGACACCCCTGCCATATGGTCACAGGCGTATATATCACCTAGTTAAAAGTCACTGGTGTACCTATATCACCTATGTCATGTTTAAACTGACAAAACGCGTAACCATTAATTGTAGTCTTCCTATAAAAATGACATATGTACAGAATGTTTACTGTGGTTTAAACCAGGAATATTTGATTTACTAATACACCACCAACCTATTAATCAACCAACCATTTTGAACGTTGGTGATTATAGGCTATGGAGGCGGTCGGCGCGGGTGCGCCGTCTTCGGCGCCTCTCGAGAGGTTAGGGTAACCTGTCAAAGGTGATAGCCCGGTCATCAGGAGCGACGGGTGAGAGCCTCAGGAGATGTAACCCCCTACCCTCGCTGTAGGTATGATGATGTATGCATGAAAGCATGTGTAATTATAGAGCCCATGATTTGTTGAAAATATAAATTTGATTTGCAGAAGATTGGTACACTAAAGCTTAACAGTATCTCACTTTCTTCTTTAATACCAAACATCAAATCGCGCCGCTCGATTTGGAAGCAGAAAAATTAATGTTATAAATCCTAGCAGGGACAACAAACTTTATTGACTCATACCGTATTCTAAATGTTCCACCCCAACACTGTCAATTGACTTTAGCGCATATTACGTCACGATGAGTTAACTATGCTTACCGCATGACGTATATTAGCTTACTTGGCAAGCATATGCGTTAATTCCGGGGGTCCGTCAGTGCTGAGTTACTATGATTAAGATGAATATGTGATTTTCAGAAAATATGAAATTCGACATTGTATTTGAAAACATTATTCCGTAAAATGCTTTTATGACACGGTACTAGGAAGATCTGCTGCAATATTAACATTGGTGTTGAGACGTTGATGTCAAGTGAAGTGTACAAATTATTCGATAAAAGTATCACAAATAACACAAAAAAACAGGATCGACGACCTGGGTTCAGTGCTGTGTTGCCTAGCACGCAGGCCCGTAGGTAGAGCAACTAAGCTGGAGGAAATTTCTAGCGAGGCGAAGGGTTAATATGCCTATGTATGAATATCAAAATGAATGTGACAGTTCTTCACCACAGCTGGTGGGCTCGAGCTGGAGCAGGGTGAATGAGTCCCTCATTGACCTCGTAGCAACGGGTATGGTGGTACAGGCAGACGTCGAATGGTTTATATGTCCAAAAACCACACCTGGAGGGCTCGAGCTGGAGTAGGGTGAATGAGTCTCTCATTGACCTCGTAGCAACGGATATGGTGGTACAGGCAATGGTTTATATGTGGTATGGCTAATGGTTTATATGTCCAAAAACCGTTATATAATAGCTTAACGTGGGTTTAAAATAAAATTTGGAAGCAAAAGAAATTACCAAAATTTTCGCTATATTGTATAAAATTGGGGGAAATTTCTGCCATACCCATCAATTAAAAACTATTCATATTCATAGTAATAGCCGGTGGCATCAGCACTGGAAGCACTGGCATAGTAGTCGAATAATTCAATCGTGAATCACTCAGACAGAGATGCATCAGTAGTTTTTAGATTAACGTATCTGTAATTAAAAATATAAGAAGCTAATTGTACTCGTTCTCCATTTAGTAATCAGTAAAAAGTATAAGAAGCTAATTGTACTCGTTTTCCATTTAACACTAAGTAAAATATAAGAAGCTAATTCTACTCGTTCTCCATTTAGTACCCAGTAAAAAGTATAAGAAGCTAATTGTACTCGCTCTCCATTTAGCACCCAGTAAAGTGTATAAGAAGCTAATTGTACTCGTTCTATATTTAGCACCCAGTAAAGTGTATAAGAAGCTAATTGTACTGGTTCTCCATTTAGCACCCAGTAAAAATATAAGAAACTAATTGTACTAGTTTTCCATTTAGCATCCAGTAGAAATATAAGAAGCTAATTGCTACTCGTTCTCCATTTAGCACCCAGTAAGATAAAAGAAGCTAATTGTACTCGCTCTCCATTTAGCACCCTGTAAAGAGTATAAGAAGCTTAATTGCTACTCGTTATCTCCATTTAGCACCCAGTAAATATATAAGAAGCTAATTGTACTCGTTCTCCATTTAGCACCCAGTAAAAATATAAGAAACTAATGGTACTCGTTCTCCATTTAGCACCCAGTAAAATATAAGAAGCTAATTGTACTCGCTCTCCATTTAGCACCCTGTAAAGAGTATAAGAAGCTTAATTGCACTCGTTATCCATTTAGCATTTAATAAAAATATAAGAAGCTAATTGCTACTCGTTCTCCATGTATCACTCAGTAAATACATAAGAATGTAATTGTACTTCTCCATTTAGCACCCAGCAAAAAAATAAGAAACTAATGGTACTCGTTCTCCACTTAGCACCCAATAAAAAGTATACGAAGCTAATTGTGCTCGTTCTCCATTTAGCACACAGCAAAAAGTATAAGAAGCTAATTGTAGTCGTTCTCCATTTAGCACCAAATAACAATGCTAGCTTTAAGTACATAGTCACCTTGCGGAGGTATATATGTAGAAAAATTAATATCGCACCATTGCATTCATCGTAGCCAGCTATTCGAAAAATCCTTTGACTCAATACAGCACCCACTTACAACTAATTCAAAAAATGTCAAAATTTCACAATTTTGTTATCGAAATATAGCATTTATAGCCCCATGCAACGTATTAGTATGGTAATGAAGTGCTCAATGTGCCTTTAAAACAATGAAACCAGTGCGATTAATCGGATAAATCACCATACATGCCCATCGTTTACATCCAACAAACAAGGTGCTCATTAATGCTTTTATTTTGCCTTATAGATAAGTCCAGGTTGCGGTTTCAGCTCCGGTTCCAGCAAAAAACTGCTGTTCGAGATCCGGATATGTCCGGCTAATCTTGGTTAGGGTTACTCACTGATATACGTATTTTACTTAGAAGAGCTTCAATACTAATAATGGTAACTACTGTTTAAAAAGAAACGAGTAAGGCGCACGACTAAAAAGCAAAAAATTCTAAATACCTGTGACTCCACGGTACAATTAAAAACGTTTGACAGCCTGTCGAGAGAATAACAGTCTGTCAAAAAACGTTGTGACAGAACCAAATTTTTTGTTTATTTAAGTTATAATAATATATACACTGCAGTATAACCTAACCTCGTCATCGGTAGGAATCTTATATGAGCAATCATGTGCGCAAGCAAGCAACACGAGATAAAGCAATAGAACGGATACGTCGTACACCATAGGCCACGGACGTCATCTATTTTCGAAAAATTATTTTCCAGTTCAATTCATCTTTTCAAAAATATTAAAACATACAGTACTAAAAGCATTACATTGTAACAGCAAAGACGCTGTGCTCGTAAACATGACGTCCACTACATTTATATCACGAATTCTGTGTCTGCCTTGCAGTACCACATATACATACAATATGTAAAGATTTAAGACTTATTTGAAGAGTCGAAATGCGTTACAGCATAGGGTAACTAATTTTAGACAATATGCAAATTAGCTATAGTAATAAAACGCTAATTATTATTTATGTTTTCAAAATTACATAATTTTAGTAATTTTGTGGGTGAGGCCATGGTCATTGGGTCAACATTGGTAAAGATGGCAATCCGATATTCAAGTCATGGTTTGAGGAAATCCAAACGTGTATAAAACCGCAATCAGTATCCGTAGTCGATATAGAGATGTGCAAACTTAAAATGAAACAACGACGATACAACGAGCGTTTTCGTCATCAAATCACTAGACAAACTAACACTTGGTTTGGTTACAGACCGACATCATCATGGAAAAGGCGGTTGTTGGGGCTGGTGCCTTTTTCATCACCATTTTTTTTCTTTTCACTAAAGGCCGCCCCCACGCCGCCCTGGTATTCCCTGTCGCCCTCGGCATGGCATATGAGCGTAATATGTACGTAAACTTATCTATACCCTACTATATATATATACTATATAAACTATATAAAAATATAAACTAGCTATGTAATTTCCTAACTTAATTAAAACTAACTTTAATAATATATATTATTAGTTATTTATACAATTCCCCTAAATAACCCTACCCTTCCCCAACCTAAATTATATACCCTCAAACCCTCCAAAACACCCTTTTTCTTTTTCTCCACCCTTTTTCCTACAATATATACCTCGTCCACCCTTTTCTTTTACACATAACCAAAATTCTACCCAAAATCCATTTTTCTCCTTTTTCCCATTTTTCTACTAAAATCCAAAGCTCCGACACGGTGGCCACGACGAGGCCAAAGCTAATATCGATCCTGTGAAGATTCAGGTGGTACGTTTGCCGGATTGGATTGGTTGGTGGTTAGTGGTGATATTTAGTGGTATTTTATTAGCGATTATTTTTGCGCGTCACAGCAGGAATTGGTAAGTAGTTTAGCTGTGACTGGCGAAGATTTTATTGAAAAATTTTCTTATATCATGGACGATACAGCGGCACTAATGCCTGGTGACGATACGACTCAGTGGTCTATAGGGATAGACAGCACCAGTACGCCATTGCCTACTGCTACTGATGACCCGACCACGTCCAGGAGTAATGATACGTCAACTCCACTGGAAGCGACTTTGCGTCGATTGGAGGTAAGCTTAGCTGACACCAGTCGTAGTACGATGAGATAACTGACCTAGTTCGTGGCTCTAGTCGTCAATACGATAAAATCATGATAGATACAATGGAGCGCGAACGTAAATTCCAAAATTTTGTGGTACGACAAAATAATGAGTTGCACGAACAAATGAGGTGTCAAACCACTGATCTACATGAGCAAATCGAACACCAAAATAGTGACGTACAAGAGCAAATAAGACGGCAGAACAATGCTATACAGGAGCAAATGAGTGAGATGCGAGGCAATCTTAATCAGTTGCAAGATTTAATAAGTATGGATCCAGCAGCGACTCCGACTTTTGATGCCGGAATAGAAGATTCAGTTTACATGGATGCCACCGTTATAGAGGCGGATACGAGGCCGAAAGTGCATTTAGGTGGTACAGGTGTTACATCTACTTTGCCAGTGATAGACCCCGTTAGGGCTGAACAGTATACAGTGGCGGCGCCGTTGCCGACTGCTCAGGTTTCAACTTTCGATATCCCGTCAGTATTTACAATTGTTCAGTCGGTACCAGTTGTTGTGTCTACTTCGGTTGTATCAGCTCCAACTTTGGCGACTGTAGTCTCGACTGGCCTTACGACTGTACCAACTAGTACTACTTCGGCCGGGTGTACACATTGTTCGTGTACTCACGCAGTGGCGTCTGCCGCGGTGCCAGTGCCTGTGACGGCGACTGCACCTGCCATGCCCCCGATTGTAGTTAACGTGCCACCTCCGAAGGAACCAGTTAATATCGAAAGGTATGATGGCACATCAGACTTTGCTACGTATTTCCGTAGGCTAGAAACGGAGTTTGAGTTAGCAGGTGTGGAAAAGTCTAGTGATAAGTTTCGTACACTGCGTAAGAAATTAACGGATGCTGCTCGCAGTTTTATTGAGTTGTTAATGACTGGTCCCGAAGCACCGGAGACATACGAAGATCTAGTGTATGAGCTGCATGAACGCTTTGCAGAAAGCCGAGAATTCGTAGACGAGGTTCAGAGGTTCCAACAAATGAGTCAGAAAAGTTCCGTCGCAGATTTCGCTGATGAGTTGGAGTTGCAGTGGCGCAAGCGAATTGTTCCGTTGGAACTTGGTGATAGGCACGCAGCCAATTTATTGCGCAATACGTTTTTGCGAGGAATACGACGTGGGTTACGTTCGCGCCTGATCCATGGTGATCAGTGGTCTTTTTATGAGTTGAAACGTCGAGCGGTACAAATTGAGCGCACAGAAAAATTATTAGCGGGACCCGAGGATGATGGAACTTCGCCACGATCCACAAATAGATCGGTTCCTCAGCGGTCGTGGAGACCGAGTCAAACTGCCGGTGCTAATAATGGAACGACACCGCGAAGGAACGATGGTCGGCAGGTTCCAATGCGCATGAGTGGCGGAAACCAAAGTAATGACATGAGAAACGCCCGCGTTGGGGAACGAACTTCTGCGTCCTCAATTGTGTGTTATGATTGTGGTGCCACAGGGCATGTTCGTTCGCGATGTCCATATCGTGATGCACGCCTTCGTCAACAAGAACGCGGTGTAGTGCGAGAAGGGATTTCTCGATCACCGCCAGTGCAGCGCTCGTCAAACAATGCGGAACCCGCAACGCCTAAAGAGCTCTGGAAGTGTTACTTATGTGGTAAACCAGGTCACTTTGCTCGTGATTGTCGTCAGCGATCTGTGAACGTAGAGAAACAATTAACTGGAGATAATATACGCCGGCCGAAAGCTAAGGCAGTACAATCTGTAGCTTTAGAGGCATTAGCTCGCGAAATGAATGATGTAGAGCGTCGTATGGACGGGCGGATGAACGACATTATTTCTCATTTGAAGTCGGATAGGAAAGTGGATGGGTCTGAAACCTCGCATTCACCATCACGAGTAGTGTTGCCCAAGAATTCACGTCATCAAGTACTGGCAGAAAAGGTTCCTGAACGAACCTTTGAAGAAAATTCGGAACTGCAAAATGATGGGCAAGTCTCGATAGCACAGGTAGAGATGTTAGCGCGTCCTACCAAATCGTGCTTTTATGTTGACGTGCAAATTGATTCGTATAAGTTAAGGGGATTGGTAGATACGGGAGCTCAAATGACGATCATGCTCCAAGAAGTTTATGAGGAAAATTTTAATCGGTATAAGTTGAATTCCGAAGTGATCCAGGTATTTGCTTTTGATGGTTCCCCAGCTAGTAAGACCTTGGGATGGTTCGAAGCATTGGTACATTTCGGACAGCAGTCCCAGTATGTGCAAATTCACGGTGTACCAGATATGCCAGTCGCGATTGTCATCGGTGATGACATGTTACGGAAATTCCAAACCGTAATCGATTATCAGAAAATGTGAATCCTGGTCGGTGATAGGTTAGTACGGTCATGGTCTTTAGTCCAACGTAAAGCAACCACGTCTGCGGAGACTGGTACAGGAAAAGTAATCAAGTCTGGAAAACTAACTGAAGTTCCAGTGGGTGCTTTTCATGTGTGTAAAGTATCTGTGGATACTGAAATTCCACCGGAAAGCATGAAGTTAGTACCCTGTAACATTAATACGACTAATTACAATGGACAAAGTGTTATGGTAGAGTCCGATATAGAGATGCGATTCCAGCGACCTATACTTTGTCCAAATGCAGTAGTTGAAGTGCAAGAGGGTATGGTTTGGGTACCAGTTACCAATTTAGAACAGCAGTCATATAAGGTAAAGGTTGATGACGTGATGTCACATGTTACTGAGATAGTGGATACCGTTGCTACGTCGATGGAAACACCAGCGATGACTGATGATTCTAAGGCCGTTACCAATAAGATCCAGATTAGGGCGAAAGAAGCTAAACGCTTATATAGGGAGTTAGCAACGGAAATAACTCTGGATAAAGAAGTGGAATTACCAGAGGGTGTGTCCCTAAAAGAAGCGGTTGCTACCGAAACCGAAAAACGAATGTTAGCGCGGTTGTTAGAGCGCAACAGCGATGTTTTCGGAAGTTCCACAACCCCACTTAGCCGAACGAATGTTTTGCGACATCCTATCGATACTGGAGATACCAAACCTATTCAGCAACGAATGCGACGTGCACCTTACGTGCATCGTGAGGAAATTTCTAAACAAGTTCAGGCTATGTTGGACGACGATGTGATTCAGCCTTCGATGAGCCCTTGGGCATCTCCTGTGGTTCTTGTCAAGAAAAAGACTGGTGATATGCGATTTTGTATCGATTATCGCATGTTGAACGATGTAACCAAGAAGGATAGTTTTCCTCTTCCACGAATTGACGATACGTTAAACGCCCTTAAAGGTGCGAAATATTTTACTACATTGGATTTGAAATCTGGTTATTGGCAGGTAGAAATGGAGCCTGAAGATGTCGAAAAGACAGCTTTCATTTGCCACGAAGGCCTATTCGAATTTAAGGTAATGCCCTTCGGTTTAACTAATGCGCCTGCTACGTTTCAAAGGATGATGCAAATCGTCTTGTCAGGCTATTTATTGGAATTTTGCCTATGCTATATCGATGATGTCATCGTTTTCTCACCCACGTTTGAAGAACACTTGTGGGATATCCAATGTGTGTTCAATCGTTTACGTGATGCAGGGTTATCGATCAAGGGTAAAAAATGTGACTTTGTACGACGGGAAGTGTTGTTCTTAGGTCATGTAGTGTCGGAAAGCGGAATAGCACCAGATCCAGCGAAAGTCCAAAAGATTTTGGAGTGCGAAAGACCCCAAAACGTTACAGAGGTACGTTCGTTCTTAGGGTTGACCGGTTATTACCGTCAATTTATCGAAGGTTATAGTCTCATCGCTGCTCCATTGCACGGATTGACAAAAGGACCAAGTAAATTTAATTCGGTAGAATCTCGTTGGACGGAACCGTGCCAGATAGCCTTCGATAAACTCAAGGTTGCACTGACTACGGCGCCTATCTTAGCGTATCCCAACCCAGTGAAACCATTCCTGTTATACACCGATGCTAGTAACGAAGGTGTTGGCTTTATTTTGACACAATGTAGTGAGGATGGAAAAGAACGAGTAATTCATTATGGTGGTAGAAAATTCCACGATGCTGAAACAAGGTATAGCGTGACTGAGAAAGAATGCCTGGCCGTAGTACGAGCTATGGTGCAATTTCGGCCATATTTGTTAGGTAGTTTTACTACCATCGTAACTGATCACGCTCCTTAGTACAAATTTTGATGAAAACTCGTTCTATCGATTTGTTGACACCACGTCTATTGCGTTTTGTAACGAGAATCCAAGAATTCGATTGCGAAGTAGTGTACAAACCTGGTAGACAGCATCTTAATGCTGATGCAATGTCACGTCCGCCGATTTTGAAATCCATGCAGAATAGAGAATCGGATGATAATGCGGAAGTAGACCGGAAACCGGATAACGAATATCTTAACGAAGTGTTAGAAAAACGAGAAGCTAATCTTTTAAAGATTGTGGGCGTAGTTACGCAAAGCCCTAACGCAGTGATTGACGAAAACGATGAAGCGGATGATCCACAACCTGGTTGCAGTGGAATGCAGGTAGATGTTCCTGAAGTGGAACGTGATTTAAATGACTATTTTGCCATAGACCCGCCATGGGAAGCGGATGAAATCCGACGTGCACAATCTTTAGATCCGTTTACACGAGGAATGGTTCGTTTTCTTGAAGATCAAGAGTTGGATCCCGAGTTAGCGGAAGATTTGCAACGACAGATCCTGTTGCAGGAAGATAGGTTCCACGTTCGAAATGGTATTTTGTATTACGTAAGCCGAAAACGTAGACCTGTTCGCGCAGAAGCGTGTGAATTTCGTTTGGTATTACCGGAGGAATTTCGTGTAGTTGTGATGGAACAGGCTCACACGACAAAGTATGCAGGCCATGTAGGATACAATCGAGCGTTGGCTAAGCTCGAACGGAAGTTTTATTGGGTCACAATGAAGAAAGACGTCGAAGCGTTTATTAACGCATGTGTACCATGTGCTCGGTTTAAACCTGGTCCGAATCGTCGTGGACCGTTACAACCAATTCCTGCGATGGCACCATTTCATATGGTAGGCATAGACGTGATAGGTCCATTACCCGTTACTCGATCTGGAAACAAATATATTGTGAATTTCATAGACTATTTCACGAAGTGGCCAGAAGCATTTGCCACACCCGACCAGACGGCTAAGACCATTGTCGACCTATTGTTAAACAAAGTAGTGCCTAGACACGGAGTACCGCGTATCATTTTGTCTGATCAAGGACCCGCCTTTACGTCTGAATTATTCACGTCAGAAGCGGCCAAATTAGGTAGTCGAACGGTGTTCGCTACACCGTATGATCATCAGTGTAATGGTCTTGCGGAACGTTGGAATCAAACGTTAATGGCTATGATCAAGCCGTACCTCCATCAGCAGTGCAATTGGATGGTATGCTATTAATGCAGCAAATGCAATTAAATACGCGAGTCGATACTGCGTTGCATTATTTGCGTCGGATGGACGAAAGCTACCGAGCTCAATTTGAAGCCCGACAAATGGAACTCGATCACGCACATCGTCAGAATGCCGAACTCAAACTGCGATTACGGGAGAGAGAGTCGCCAGAACGCAAAACGCGAGGAACACAAACCAAAAAGAAAACGCAACGAATTGCGAGTCGTCAAGCGCGTGCTGAACGTCGTTATGACTACGAAAGGGTTACTAGCGAATCTAGCGATAGTGATCGTGAAGCGAGGCGACGACAGCGAAGTAAACCACGTGCCTCGTCAGTTATTGTACCACGACAGCGACAGGAAGTAGTTTATCATGTGGAGCAACAGTCAGCATCGGCAGCAACTTTTGCGCCGTCTATTACGTCAACGCCAGCCGTGTCAACGTTAACGGTGGCTACTGAGAAACAACGAAAAGTTAGTGATGTGGAAATTTTTGAGGAAGCTTCGGCTGTTACACCCACGAAACTAGTTTCAACAGCATCGGAGGAACAAGGAGCGACTGCTATAGCGGCAGTGCTACCGGCTGTGCAACCAGCGTCATCACAACGCGATGCCGGTCAATTAGCGCTATCGAGCGAACGACGGAGTGGAACGGAAATGACTTCACTACATTTTAATGGTAATGACTTACGAACTGGTCGTGTTACACCGTTTGGTAATCGGTTAATTTATCATTACTTTACGTTTTATCAACCTGGGTTCAATGAGCCAATGCCACAACGTATGAATATGTTGTATCAACATCTGCGTGACGAATTAAAACTCGAATTTAAACAAATTGGTGAACGTGGACGGCATATTAGCGAACGTGATTTAATTGACATTTTCTTCAAATGGGAAGAACGCGTTCGAAGCATTATTTTTCAAAAACAATGGGACGTTATTATTACACCAGAACTATACGATCTTTTCGTACGTCGATTAGCGAATATGATACGTGGCTTCGTTTACGAAATGCTGCGAAGGCGCAGCATTGCGATACAGTATTTCCCACAATTACTTTTTACTGGCTTTAGTCGACGTAAATGGGAAAGCGACGTCCAACGCGATATGCGTCGTTATGCCGATACGCGATCGGGTATCTCGAGTCAAGTAGCCCGAGTTCGTGACTATGTTTTCCGAATACGGAGTATCAGCGTCTACGCGACGAAGTTGACAAATTGGAAAGTCAACTAAATGACCAACAAACGCACGGAGAACCAGCACATAAGCAAAGGGAACTGTTACAACAATTGGTTAACCGGGTTTCGAGACAAACGCGACAACAATTTTCTGCTGCGTTCTTGAACGAACTTCAATTCGTTACGCGATGGTATGATCGACGTCACGATTGTCCAGGGCAACCGTTGTCTATGCCCCTGGAACACGATTGGCCGTTATATTTGCCGAAACCACGTCGGAACTAAAACAATATTTGTCGTCGTTAATTTTTCGTCAATTGGGCGCTGCAATAAACAGTAATAGTTATAACCTTAAAAAGTATTAGCATAACCTTATTAATCATGTCGTCATTTAAACATTTTGAGTTATCGCGAACGTTTAATATCGATTTTTAATACGTCGCGAATTTGATGTCGAACAATTACGGTAATGAACATCGTGTGAACTATTGTGGAGTCCTGAGTGGCAGGAACTCTTTCATTTGGTATTTCGATAATACAACGACAATTTTGGTAAACAATTTTACATTAAGCCGTACCGCGAGTCCTGAGTTACAGGAACTCTTATCGACATTTGTATTTCGCCATGGTCGAGATGGACAATTTAATTTTGCCTCGTCATGATCGAATACAACAATAGCAACAATAATTATGGGTATTGACATTGTATGGAATGAGCATTGTGAACTGTAATACTATTTGCTTATGTATTTTTCTTGTATTTCTCTTATATACATTTTGTTATAGGAACTTGCAGGGTCGACTAATTATTGCCTCGTAATGAATGGATAAACGACGTCTGCTTGCAGCAACCGCCTTATTCATCAACAATAACAATATGTACTGTGTTAATATATATGACGAATCGAGCTAGACTCGTTAAATTTGGTAAATTGAGGGTAGCCCGATTGAATTGTATTACTTATTTTCAGCATAACTCGTGCTATATTGTGCCTTTAGAAAAATTCCATATTATTTTTCATTCATAAAATTACAAAAATTTCATAAAAATTTAAATAATTATAAAAAAATCCAAAACAACAAAAATTTATAAAACTCCAAAAATTTTCTATTTTTATTTTCACTTATTTTTATTTTGTCATAATTCTTGTCATTCGATTTTTGCTCATAATAAGTGTACGCGTATTGCCATAATAACGTTGGGTTTCCAAATAATTGGAGCTTTCATTTATATATATTTGATGCTACTTGTCATATTATTTGCCGTTACTCGTTATTAATATTTGTCATTACTTGTTTTCAGGTTATTGTTACCCATGCCGGGACGTCATGGGTTTACTAAGGGGGGTGTTGGGGCTGGTGCCTTTTTCATCACCAATTTTTTTTCTTTTCACTAAAGGCCGCCCCCACGCCGCCCTGGTATTCCCTGTCGCCCTCGGCATGGCATATGAGCGTAATATGTACGTAAACTTATCTATACCCTACTATATATATATACTATATATACTATATAAAAATATAAACTAGCTATGTAATTTCCTAACTTAATTAAAACTAAATTTAATAATATATATTATTACTTATTTATACAATTCCCCTAAATAACCCTACCCTTCCCCAACCTAAATTATATACCCTCAAACCCTCCAAAACACCCTTTTTCTTTTTCTCCACCCTTTTTCCTACAATATATACCTCATCCACCCTTTTCTTTTACACATAACCAAAATTCTACCCAAAATCCATTTTTCTCCTTTTTCCCATTTTTCTACTAAAATCCAAAGCTCCGACAGCGGTCACCAATAAAATGAACAAATCTTACCTAGCCATAGTACTTCACAGCTATCAAGATGTTTTAAACATCCGATTTCGATATTGGGATTAATACGTACCCATGTGGAACACTACATTCAAACACAGTTGACAAAGCTAATCAACAACCACTACGTCATCTACAGTATGTGGATCGAAACGAGGCGAGCAAAGAAGTACAAGAGATGTTGGATTAATGCGTTATCCAAAAATCGTATTGTCCATGGCCATCTCCAATCGTAATAACCAAGAAGACGGGTCGAAACGATCCTCCGGTGATTATCAATTGCTTCATTCGGTTATAAAGCGCCACGGTTTCCCACTCCCCAGAATTGACAAAATTCTTGATACACTCCGATCAGCTCAATATTTTTTACATTAGATCTCAAATCGATTAGGAAGTCCCGATGTGTGAACAAGACAAAGAAAGGACCGCGTTTACATGCCGCGACGAGCTATTCAAATTATGCAACGTCATGCTATTTGGATTGACCAACGCACCCGCAACCTTTCGAAGAATAATGCATCGGGTCTTAGCAAGGGTCCTAATGGAATCATGCTTGTTACCTTGACGATATCATCATCTTCTCAACATCATAGTGGGATTGTCGGGGCTGGTGCCTTTTTCACGCTCAAAAAACTTTTCAATTTCTACAAAAACCTTAGGGCCGGCTTCCACTGCCTAGTACTCCCTGTGGTCCTCGGCGTGGACTATGAGCGTGTATTTACGTGGAACTCTTCATAATTTATCTACTATATTTATGACTAGCTATGTATTTATTGGGTAAATATAAAATATATAATCAAATATATCCATATGTCCAAATTCTCCCATGTCCCTATCTACACCAAAACCTAAATTTCATACTTAAAAACTATCCAAAATACCTGTTTTCTTTTTGAACCCCCTATTTTCTATCACATATCCCGTATTCACCCACCCTTTTTCATCAAAACCAAATTAAACCCAAATTCCACTTTTTCTCAATTTTCCACTATTTCAATCCAAATTCAAACTACCAACTCTCCCCAAAACATAACCAATTCCCTTCAAATATTCATATCTTTTTCCCCACAACTATACCTATCCACGTATTTAACCCCCCCTTTCCCCTTTTCTAATTTCTTATAAATTTACCTTTTACAGAAATATCTCTTTTCTCCTATTTTTTGAATTTTTAAAACAATTCCCATTTTCTCAAAACTTAATCCCCATCCCTCAAATTCCCAATTCCGATTCCTCTACCTACCCCCTTCAACATATTAAAATTTTGCCACCAGTCTCCCTTTATTTTTCTTAAACTTCACTCTCTCCATCACAATTTTCCAAAACTTTCCATCTCAAATTTTATACTAAATTCCCTTAAACTTATATTATTGTTATTGGTGTGTGATATGTACGGTACCGGGTAGCGCTTGTTTTCGCCGACAGGGCGTGGTATATAGTCGTCAATACTTTACTTGTTGCGAATTGAATTTGGATGAACAATATATTATATTATATTATGATTATGTTTTGAGTAATTGAAAATGGACGACCTAGCTAATTTTAGTGTTAAGTGTTTTCGGTCGGCTGACGTGTACAGAACTGATAATGGTTGCGTTGACTTATTGTTTTTCGTGTTAATAATATCGGCGTGGTTTTGTTTTCGAGTTTCAATTTTCCATTATTAACTGTAGTTTTGAGGAGTTGCGAATTAGGTTGGAAATGAGATAGCTAGAGCATGTAATGCTCACTCCTTTTATTATCGAAACTGGCTAGGTTTATATTTTTGTCTGGTTCTAAGGCTACGAAGCGCTACTTGGCGGAGAGTAACGGAAAGTTTATAATTTCACTTCTTTATGTTCTTGTGATACGGTGGTTACGGGGAAATCCAAATACGTTCGTTAACGGCTATATGCCAGTATTTCTCGAGTTTCAGCGAGACCTATGACGTCTGTATAGTACGGAAATTGGTTACAACAACAGCGTAACGTCAATTGTCTTCGTCGGATATTACTCGCAGTTCTTAAGCGTACCTATTCCGGGTTAACTTGTTAACTGTAGTTTAGATGTAGTGTTAAAATATATCTAACCGATTGGAAACGACAACGCGTTAGTCTTTAGGATATTCCTGTATTGCTGTGCATGCGTGACCTATATCGATTTGAGTCGATCTACCAAATAAAGTATTTTGGGTGCTCGCTGTTGTACTGCATAGTGTTAAACCGGATGAGAGAGTGTACGACCGAAGTTGTGCTACGGATGTAGAACTCGGACCTTTCCTGTTTATTCATTCGTCGTTGTGTTAATGTATATCACTTGTGAACAATATACAAAGTGTTTTAAACTTAAACTCATGGAGTGTCGTAGAACATAGTCTTAAGACTCTTCTACCGGGTTAAAGTTGCGTTGGCCAGTTTGTTGCCATATTCGTCAGAATCGGTGCCGAGTGCTCGCGCAGGTGTTTTCCTGACTGAGTCGTCTTAGTGTAATACCAGAACGACACTTCAGTAAGTTAGCAATAAACGTTTACTATCAACGGATTGTTGTTGCGGCGACTAAAAGAGCGTAATAAATTAAAATTGGTGGCTAGTAGAGCTGCTACTCTAATAGGGTCAGTCTGCAGGAATAGGAAACGCTAGGAAATTCAGTGTATCGCCACTTCCCTGGTACGCCAGACCAAGAATTCGCGCACCCCAGTTTTCAATATCAGAGGTATTTGGTGGCCTGAACTCTAATTGAATTATAAACATTGTGTGTTATAGTAAGCGCTGAGGGTCAGAGCGTCGCGTAAGCACGGAACTAAACGCTACAAAAGAAATCAAGCTCCGGCAGGATCACTCATATCGGTCAAATATTGCAACTCCGAGAAACTAGTTTCAAAGCGAAAGGGTCGAGCTATGAATTCCTGAAACAAAACATTCCATTCTTGAATTACATCGTTTAAAGACATTTCGACACATATGGAGAAGATTGACAACGTCCCAAATTCTCTAACGGTGCCGCAGCGAAAAAGCTTCCTGGGCTTTACGGATCACTACAGACAATTCGTGCTTGATTATGGAACAATAGCAGCGCCACTGTACGATATCAGCAACAGCAGTTCATCGTATGAATCTCGACCAACTGTAGACAGAAGAAACTCAAAAGACATTGGACACCATCAAAGTCAGAATGACGCCACCTGTCCTGAGATACCCAGACCCATAAACACTATTCGTACTGGTTTTGCTCACGCGATTCGAGGGCCGAAATTTTCACCGTATTACTAAGCCTGTTATAGTTGTTAGACTAGTATATTTATAGCCACTTCGATGCTATACTTTTTAATTGGGACAATAATATTACTAGAGTTAAATAATATTATTATCTAAAGTACCTATTTGTGACGCCCTTCCACTTCGTAGCTTGTCCTTTAAGCTCCAAGAAAACCAACGAGAGTAATATAAGAAACCTGCCAAGTAGGCATCAACAAAATTGTTTGGGTTCACTTTCCAATTATAGACTTTAAACGCACAGCCCGGTTGCGTACACCAGTCTCGATTCCAAATCAAAAAGTAATATTTAAGCCAACAAGCATATATACAATATAGAAAATATTAGCATAAGCTTACTCCACCGCTTCAATAATAACACAACCCTGAACTTGCGCATACGTACTAATAACACTATCGAGATTGCAGAACGTAGTGAAGCATAGGTACACCTACGCCTACACCATTTGCGTGCACAACAAATCAGCTCTCGATAGCATTCGTCGATATGCGATATGTGGACATAACACAATACCAGCACAAGTTACAACAAAACTAACACCGGCAATGAGTTTCCCATGCCCGAAAACCCCCAAGTGAAACATTTCAGTCGCCCAGGACGTCAGAACAAGTTTTCTAATTTTGAGACGAGTAACCATGATGGTGACATACCTCAAACCCCATAACTCCAAAACCGGAGCCTTAATCGAAAAACAAAAAGAGGCATCGGCAGTTATCATTTTACTTTGAAATAAAACCAACCAGAGAAAGAAATTCGAATGTTAAGATATAACTGATCAGCCGGCTAGTAGCTACGTCGTCGTATCAGCAATTGCAACAAAAACCGTTAATTATACAGTAAACATCATAAAACTGTGAAGACACAAACTCCGCTAGATAAAAGTATCAACTGTCCTAAAATTAGAAAGTAAGCTTAAACGTACATTAGCTAGTGAGTGAAACGAGTGATTTTATGCAAATTAGCTAAATCGAAAAAAAATTATAAAATTGATTTTTGGAAAACCTGAAAACTGGGGACCGGTATAATAAAGAAATTAGTGAAAAAGGGTTTTTGAACCATAAAAATTAAGCCCTGGGACCCCTGGTAGTATACTAAGCCGTAGCATAAATGTAATGCGGCGTTCACGTTATAAAGTTTTCAAGGTTTGGAACCTTTGTACACCACACAGTGTCAGGCACACTGTTCACAACAGGGTGTCTTAGACACCCCCATGTTTTTGATATTTTTTTCAAAAGTAGCTAGTTACGCGTATTACCGCTTCTCAACAGTATCAGGCACACCGTGTCTTCTTGCAGTTTTATTGAAAGTGTCCGGAATTATTTGAGCAATGTTCATATGGACTAGATACCAATATCGTAAATTTAGCAAAAACTACACCGGACAGTTGACTAATAAACCACATTAGCTACAGACGGTGTCCGTTATAGTTAATTCGCGCCAAATTGGTAGCTAATTGTGTGTACAACACTGTCAAGAAAAATGTAGTAGCTAGGGGTGTATGGTACACCAGCGGCAATTAATTTACAGTATGGGTGTCACCCTGACCGTCTATACGGTAGGGTCGTGGCTACAGGTAGTCAAAAGTTCCAAACAGCGGGGACATTATAACGTGAACGCCGCATAACCTTGCTATGTATTTAAAATATATTGCAATATATAACATGAGGATCATACATAATGCGGACCATAAGACGGTATTGTGCTGTACTCCTAGTTACCATTCTACTATCAATATCATCATGTTTCATAATATTATGCTTTAACCTTATTATTATCCCTTTTCCTATTACCTCTTCGAAATTTTTCATGAAATCTCTTTTTTTGAGCTTTTCTTAATTTTCTCAAAGTTTCCCTTCGCAACCCTCTCATAATTATTATTTCTCTTAATTCCTATTCATGCGTCATGGACGAAGACAAAGTTTCTTCCGATATGTAGTCGTATCTGAAGAGAAAATGGGGTTGACATTTGATTCTCGTTAGGCAGGCAGACGCAGTAATGGGAATATTCAGTAAATTCAAACATTTATTTAGCTTATTTAGCTGCGAGAATTGTAGGGTCTTTACATCTATGGGGCAAACATTCATGTGATTTTCATTTTATGTTCATTTTCATTTCATTTTATTGATATAATTGTGTACCTTTTAGAGCACGTTATTATTTTCATCCTATGGCAGCTATCTTGGAAATGTGACATAAAAAGCTTTAAGAATAACTTTGCCTATTTGGAGTTATCCAACAGTACATAGAAGTTGTACTGAAGCGGATTATTTTGAAAATAGCTTCGGCTGGCGTGTAGGAAATGAAAATTGAAGTAAATTTCGCAGTCAACAATGCATAGACGCTCGGTGCTAGATGGGAAGTGTGAGTTCGCGTGCGAACTCAAAACAGGTAACCGTCTCAACAGTCTCTAAGGCGAACTGCCGCTGTACTAAAAAATTCAGCTCTGCTCTTTTCCTCGTGATAATAAGAATATTTCGATTTTCTGTACGGTCGTGCGCATGCAAGCACCTTAGGGAAGCATCAAAGGATAAAATGAGCTGTTTGGCGTGCTTGTATTGAAACAGGATACTATGCGCAACGTCGAAGATTTGGTTTGAAAGGCGGCCATGGAGATTCGAAAACAGAACAGGGATTTGTTCATTCCCTGTTGCGCTGCAAGCTAATGTGTTATAATTTAAACTTACAGCACTGTACTGGCGCAGGTCACAATCAACTTTTACTAGTTTGAGGCAAATTCACGGAAACAGAAATTTCATTGGGAGAGGGCCAAAGTAAACCAGAGTTGCTTCCTAGATTCCTGCTAGAAATAGACGAGGAATGGCACCAAATGGAAGATGTAGGGAGTATTAATACAATCCCAATAGTTCCACCCTTACCGTCTCGCCTAGATCCGAAGTTGTCATACCTTCGAAAAGTTTACGGCTTCGGTGACAACTAGAGATAAAATATTGGAGACCAATAAAAACTTGATAGAGAATGTTTAAGAGTTGCTTTCTCCAATAAGCTACAAACTGTGGTACTAGTACTTCTTTTAAATATATTTTATTTACCTAGTAAAAACTAGCAATACTATGTTAGAGCTAGGGGTAGATACACTGTTTTATGTGAGGATTGTTTGTCTGTCCTCAAAACACAATCTCATACAGCAAAATGAGTCATTAAAACAAATCTACATTGATCCTACACAATATTAAATACTGAATATATGGTTGTAAAGGACCTGGTGAATGCTGTGAAGTTACGGCGCATAGAGAGATCTAGGAATAATTGGCTCCCGGGACTTCGCCATAATTTGGAACGTCTCTTTGAGCTAGACTAGCTGATATATGGTTTTCTCTAGCTCGATTTTGTCAGTGTTGTTTTCTGTATTTGCCGTTATTTCCTTGTGTATAATTCTGCAAATATAACGCGTGGAGAAATTTTGAATCTATTGGCACTTTTGACTTACAAAAGAGAAATTTCTGTATTTTTTGTGAAAATTTCGTAGCCGCTCGATAAATTTTACGCTCTATTCAGCGATATATGCTTGGCAGCAGCAGTAATTCGAAGGTAAACAGGTTCTATTCTGGTAGTTACGTTTCTCCATTAAAGCCCGAGTACTACAAGTGATGTATTTTATTTTACATATCACAGGTTGTTTTGTTTCCGAATTATATGACAAATTGCAATCTTTGTTTGTGACTTTTTGCGTATTCCAAACATAAAAAACAGTTTTTCGTTTTGTCGCGAAATGTGTAAAGAACAATATCGAGTTTAAAATACATTAATTGTAGTGTCGTTTCAAACGTAGTGAGTTTATCTGATGTTTCTACTAAAAGATACTTTCGGCACATGAACGTAATTGCAGCTGATGGCTACACACCATTAGAACAACAGCTTTGAAATAAATTATCCTCTTCAAGGCGAAATCGAGATATGGAACAATTTGTTTTTCTGTAATAATACTTATGTAACAGGCCCGTTCCGGCCCGTTACGCGTCTTTTGCACAATTTTGGTGGTAAAATTGTGTAGACGAGTCTCAAATCGCCTTAGACAAGTTTTCATGTGCCGCCTGGTGCCATGGATGTCAATGATTTTGCTGCTTATCTTTGTGTCGTACCTGTATTTTGCCATTTGTCACATTTTATCGCTGTATCGTACTTGTGTTTTGCCACTTATCATATTCTTGTCGTTGCATAATTTATTGTGTCTGGATAAGCCCATGGTAACTCGGCGGAAACTGGCCTCGGTTGTTTGATCAGGCTTCGAAAGAATAGGAAAAAGCCTCTAACTGGTGCTGAGATACGAGATCTGAACGGAACCCGACCACTTCTCCCGATTTCCCTAAGGGAAATTCAAAATTTCAACCGTCCGGGAATAGGAGGCCTCTGACGATTTAAGGGCTCGGAGAGTAATCAAAATCCGGACTATCAATTTTACCTGGTTCGAGCGAACTATAGCCTAATGGTCGCGAAAATAAGCTGAAATCAATGGGTTACGGTAGTTTCCGATTATTCGGAAATAACGTACATCGGGCCTGTTTATCGGCCCGTAACCGTCCAACGGTTCAGATTTACCGAAAATGTGAGTACTTTTTGGTAGAGAATTCTCAGGGCTCTCGAACGAGCCCAAGACATCACAAATAACTGGAGGATTTCCTGAGATATTCTAGGGACAAACGGGTAAACATTCAATTAACAGCCAATACTTACGCTAGGTTCGGCTGGAGACCATGGTTCCGAGTGGACATAACCTAGGCTTATATCGAATTATAGTTATGCATATGTATGTGTACTGCTTGATCTTCGTGTCTCGGTGTGACTATTTTTTCCGCCCCCACCGTATCAAAACCTTTCTTTGATAGCATCCTTTGAAGCCCCAAATTAGCCTGACCACCACGCTAACAACTAGCTTTCCTGGTTACCATCGGATCAGTGATGGAAAGTACGCGTGTTTCCAAGTAGACTGCCCATCTAGGCATCTGACGAGGCCAGGCGGGTCTCGACCTGACCAGTCATCCCGCTGCTATATCACTCATTTCCCTGTTTTATACCGCACCACGGGAATTCAACATAAAATTCCGTCAGTTTGTACCAACTCCGTATTTGACCCCAGACCCTAAATGTGCTCATGCTACCCCCCATTTTACTCGCCTGCTCCTGACAAGTATAACGATGTCTGGCGGGTCTGCGTCCGACTTCGCGTTAGCCCGCTATGACCGTCAAAGTGCCCCCCCCCCCCAATTTGGCATACCGACTGAAAGTGGGTACAAACCAACCGAAAATTTATTCCCAACTCAAAGGTAGTCAAAACGCCCGTCATCGCATTCGCCACGCCGATACATCTTCAATGATGCCCGCCGGGTCCCCGTCAGTCGCCCCGTTAACCCGGGACGGCCAAAAAAGCGCCCCCACCATTACTGACACTCTCTTTATCAGTCGTGATTTTAGTGCCCCTCTACCCGTTGCCGATAAGGCAGGGAAAACACCCCTCATTTGAATCGCCTTTCCATGGCGAGTTCAACGATGCCCGGCGGGTGTCGCTCAGCCCAACCGTTAGAGCGGGAAAGCCCGCTGAACCCCTGTATGCTAATACATGTCGGAACCCAAAACCGGGTTCCGACCCGCCACTGCGTCTACCCCCCTTGTGTTTGGTATCGTTCGGCCCCGTTCTTCGTCCTGGGACCGAATTTCGCCCCAGCCCCTCGAAATTCCCTCGGGAACCCCCTGACCCGACTCCCTTCCCGTGCCCTTTCTTTTCCGTTTTTCCTTTTCTTTTCCACTCTCTCTAACCGACTTCTTTGGTCGGTTGTCGTTGCTGCTGTTGTCGTGGATATGGTGTGTGTGTTTGTTGTTCTTGTGGTTGCTGTGTGGTTGTGCTGATGTTGTTGTTGTTGTGGTTCTGCGTGTTTCTGGTGTGGACTTGAGCGACCTTTCTGTCGCTCAGGTCGCCTGTGTGTCTCACGTGTAGTGTGTGTATGTGTTCATGAGTATTGTATGTATGTATTTGTGTATGTGTATATATATAGATATATATATATGTATGGACGCTATAGGCGAGGACGATACAAAAAAACAGGACACACGGGGACAGGACATACAAAATTCTCTTAAATTTATAAGTTTTACGGACGGACTGGACACACAGGACTAGGAAGGACGGGGGGTAGGTTTAGGGCCCTCCCGTGGGTCCTGGGAGTTCCTGAACGGGACCCCCGATAGGTCCAAAGATACATAGGAATGGGCTGCGCCCATGACCGCGAAATCAGCTCATTCCCATCTTAGGTTCCCCCCTTCGGGACGCCTAAAGACGTCCTGTCGGGACATTTGAAATTTAGCTAGGAATGCTAAGAATGCTAGGAATGTTTGGCTTTATCTTGTAAGCCAACATATAAACGTGCAATGTTTGCACGTTTATCCATGGATAGGGCGATAAAATTTAGCCCCAGATGGCCTCCAAATAAGCTTAGTTAAGTGATGAATGAGGCAGCTAACTCGCCAAATAGCTGGAATTTGACCTCAAATCGGCGAGTTAGCTGGGGGAAAATTTGATGAATGGGGACACGAAGACAAAAAGATAGATTCCAGCTTACTTCAAGCATATTTAAGTACCAAACTTGGGTTTGAAATTTTAAATTTGACGGGTGATTTAATCGTTTTCGTGGGACATTTGGGGGTTAACGACCAAGCTAAATTAGGTAAGAGGTTTAAAAGATCTGAGTAATGGGTTTTTTAGACAAGTTTCTGACAAGAATTTTGGGGGTACAGATGGGCTAAAATCGGAGATTTTGGGAGAAAACTCACAGATGGTCGACCTCCGAGTATTCGGAGGGTTCAAGTTTGATGTCGGCGATTTCGATTGAAGCCGACTCTCTCTAAAGGGGACCCAGGGTTTACGATAGCTGTCAAAATCAAAATCTTGGGAATTTTTCGATTGGGTGCCCGGGTTTGAACTCGAAAAAGTGGGCGTTGAAAGAGCTTCTCCGATTGGATAGCGACAAAATCGCTATCTCTCAGTACAGGCAAAAATTTTGAGGCGACGACTACCGCGTCGTCTCTGGGAATCAGTTCGACTTCGGCAGCGCGGAGTTCGGTCGACTCTACTGACCGGCTCCGACGCTTGACTTTACTAGTACTGTTTCGTAATATTTTTCTTGCCTTCTCGTGCTTTTTGTTCTTCGAGTTTGGAATGGAGATCGGCGACCGGAGGACCCGCGCAGACATCTTCCGTCTCGCGGAAGGGGACTAGCGGTTGCTGTCCCGGATCGACGGCTGTAAGTTAAGAGGAGTGTCAAGCAATTGGGGGTTTATTTTCCCCAGATGTAACAGGAATCAATCATTTATAAAGGACAACCATAAAGTCGGCGCTCATGGGTGAAGGTCTCACCTTCCCCCGACCGGCGTCTACCCTTTTACATGCTGTTTGACAAACCTCCGCAAGTCGAATTCCGTTTTGGGCACCTCGAGCGATTGCACAGAAGGTAGGAAGTTGTAGGCACCAAGGTCAAAGTCATTCTGATTCCCCGTGGTCGTAGGTAAGGTAAATCAAAATGGACGCTTCTCGTCCATGCTTTACATGAGGTGCTGCTCTTGAGTTAGGCTAATAGAAATTTTCCTGAGCTGACCACGGTAAAATTTTCCTGACTAGTTATGGGGACAGGCTTACTTGCTCATGTTTCTGGTTTACAAATTTATAGCTTAGTGGACCGTTCGATGCTCATGCCGCTGCTTGAGCTCGGACTGACGTCGTAGTTAGGGACAGAGGACTAGCCTCCGTCGGGCTTTAGGAAGCCCCAAAATTTCATTTATCAGGACGAGTTAAGAAAATTTGGGGAACATCGAAAAGACTGAACAAATTCTAAGAATCTTAGCTTAAGCGTAAGGTGTTGGCACTCCGCAAGGAGCGATTTTCTTTGGCACGGTTTTTGGCATGATCGGCACAATCTCAGATTCGATTGATTTATGATTAAGACCGTCATCACCAGCGTTACATAGGGATTAGTTACCGACATCCCGAGCCCTCGACAGCCCCTCATGACTAAACTTACTAGGCGCTTGTAAAAGATATCGCCCCACCATGTTTGCTTCGAAATTGTCTCTGTTTAACTATTAAGTTTACCAACGCTCACCATAGTACGCAGCCGTGGTTGAGCTCGGCGATAGTGAATAAGAAAACTCCCCTTAGTAAGACGAACCAACCGCTTGGCTGGATGCCACTCCCGATCGCTGTGCCCGCTCCCAAAAGCTCGGCACCGTGCCCCGCCCTTAAAAAAATGGTCTACAACATCCTTTTTTCAATAAAGAAAAAATCGCGACCTTTCGCGAATCGTTTTGACCCCAAACCGAGTAAGTGCAAAACCCCGTTTTCTTTTCAGAGCGACTTGATCGCTGAGTTTAAGCATTTTTCTGTTTTAACACTGGTTGCCCGTTAGGCTATGTACTATGTAGGCCCTTGCTTGGAGTTTTACTGCTTTTCTCTCTCGCTTTTTTCAGTTTCCCTTATTAAGTTTCGATCCTGCACGGGGAATTTAAGCCCGCTGCAGATTTCTTCAGTACTAACCACTCGATGATCGAGTTCTGAGAAAATTTAATAAAATTTTAGTGATAACTCAACTGCACAATTTCGATAGTGCAGTTGAGACACTGTACAATTTCGACGTGTACAGTGAAATAAGGCCATAGGATAAGATACAGAGAGTGAGCACAAAAGACGAGAACAACAACAAAAGAAACAAAGGAAACAAACAAAAGTGAGACAGAGCAGAAAAAGGGGAAAAGAAAGAAACCCCCAGAGAAGCGCCAACCCAACGGGACGCCGACACGTCTGCCCCCTAATTCGACCCTAAACGCACCCTTGAGTGCAACCCTGGCCAAGTTCGTCGAGCAGGCGCGCTCATCCGCTTAAAACGGCTAAGACAGCGACGGCGATCGCCTGGCAGATCGTTGAACATGGCGATCGTCGGGGCGTGCTCCTGGTAGGACCGTTGAAAAGTGACTAAGGGCGACCCCATTAACGTGATCAAAACGGCGTCCTCGATACTTATTACGTAGTTTAACTATTCCGCCACCATCAAAATTCACCCCCGCCGTTAGAAGCCAATCATAAATGAACTTTGAGGACTCGGGACAACTGAGCTTCCGCTTGAAGTGCTGGAGGTGCTGAGACTAAAACAATTAGCAATTTCCACATGACCCGTCACGTGGGCGGAACGTTGTGGGATGCTCGATAAGGATGTTAGGTATTTTGTAGGACAAGGGATACTGACGAACCGAGTTTCCACATCTGACGACCGAGTAGACGCATCGCTTATCGTAACCTGATTACTATTAACATTCGCTCGTTTGCACTATAAGTGACCATTTGTTTTGGACTGTGTAACGATTTGTATAACAGTTGATTTTGACAATGCAACCATGTTTTATCTTGCCGCGAGACCTGTGCTTCTTCGTACCCCGTGTCCTGCCTTTTTGACGAAAGAAACGAATCCTGCCTTTCTTTGCGTATAACGCCGCGCGTTATTAAGAGCGAACTTCGAAGCACGCCAGAACACATAACCCGAGCTATAGCGGACTTAGTTGAACACCTCGGGAACAGATTTCGGTCCGGTACTCCCGGGAACGACTTCGCTCGCGCGCACCGCCCCGCTCCCCCTTGTCGCATTGGACAAGAGAGGGAACGAATGGTTCGACGGGTCTTAGTTACTGTTTTAGCTTGTATGCTCTATTACCTTGCCGGATGCTCGTTATTAATAACACTGTATATAGCTTTGAATAAAATCTTGAAAATCACTCCTGGCGTGTCCCGTGTTGTTTATCCCAGGCGTAATAAGTGCGTCCGAACGGACGGGCCGACCCTGCGTGCCACGGCTTGACGAGAGGAACATCCCAAGCCCTGACACGAGCGGTCCGCCGCCAATGTTGATATAGTAGTGTACCGAATTACAGCGAGAGTGGTCCTCAAATCACTTATCAAACTTACTGGTTTAATAGTCCACTCTTACGAAGGCCAAAATTTATTGGAAAACTTTATCACTAATGTTAACACAGTCAAAATTATCACGTTACGAAATAGATAGTCCGACGTTAAACGTCTCAGGGCATGTCGGAACCCTGTGGGGGCCACATAGGCTACAACGGATAAAGTGTTCAGCCAAGGATAAACTCAGTGAAACTCAAAATTTACCTAGCAAAACCAAAATTATCACGCGTTTTCACTTTAAATTAAGCTAGAGAAAACAACTTCAGTTAGATTCGCAGAGGGAATATCGGTTTGACATTATGGCCTGTGAGCAGGTTTCGGTGTCAACCTCCCTGGGGGCCTCAGCAATCATACCAAGATACTAGACACGTGCGCAACCAATCGGGCGGGGTCCGAACACACCCCGTGAAGCGCGCCTGCGGCCTGCTAAGCTCCGTAACTTCTTGGGTCTGACCAAGAAAAGTGGTTAAAATCCAAAGCTTAGGGTCCACCCTTGAGGTTATGATAGCCGGGGTCGTACGGGCATGGTGTTAGGAAGTTGCGCCATGCAGCTGCGTCACCGTTATTACATCGTTGGGGGCCACGCCGTGAGAGGCGTCTATTGTTTTGCCCGACCCCCAGACGCCAGTTTAAAATTTTCGTCCACTCCCTACGTCGTGCGTATATTTTCTTGGATTTGTACCAGCGATGGCTACCAGCTACCTTCGAATTTGATCGGCACCTACCGCTTTTATGTAGACTCAGCTAGGACTCTCATGTGGACCTCTCGCAATGTGAGAAAATTGCTATGTGCTGGTGGTTTGGAGTCATTTAATGTACCCTGATGAATTCTTGTACATATGCTTGCCATACAATTGCATCTATTATATTACTTCGTGCCCTAGTTTGTTTTAAACTTGGAACATTTAACGGCCAAACCTCCGAATCGTACTTTCACACCCTGCTCTTATGGAGGTGGTGTTTGAACCGACCAATATGCCGGTAGTGACGGGCACTGTTTTCAGGATTGTGTATTAACGAATCGTTTCTGGCACTATTTAGTAACTTAATTAACTATCATCGCTACGTATAATATTCGGAATTTTGCCTTAATTGTCGCCACTAATTGAGTAACGAATTCTTGCTTGACGCGGCCACCTAATCACTAAATTCGCGTTGGAACGTATCTGCCGGAGTGACAGTAGCCTCGGAACCTTTATCGTTCGGTCTGGTATTACCTGTACGACGGGATTCACGACACTGTTTCTTGGACCGACTTTTGGCTGCTCTGTTATTGCTGCGTACCATCAATTGCGCTCAACGTGCCTCACCTTTGTCACTATCATCGCGTATCGTCTGTGTTGGTGACGTTCGCCTATTTAGTACTACGCATTTCGGTTCGGACTTTCGCCATCGCCAACGGACGCTAGGGTGTCGACGCAATCGAATTGCTTCAAGACGTTTCGCTTGGACGACGTTGTTGCCGGGACATTGCTTGAACATAACGAAACTTTCACGACGGACATTGTAATTGTTGTTTGTTTATTTTGTAATTTCATAGTGCTTGGATTGTTTAATTTCAATTACTTATTTCGCTAGTACTTATTTTGTGTAATATCAGTCGAACCTGCTAATAACCCTTGGCGTGTGTGAATACATTTTAATTGCGGTAAACTTTTGTTTTCTTAACAATTGACCAGGTGCAAGTAATCATTATTGGTAAGGTTCTGCCGACCGTTGGGTTTCGCCAGTAACGAGAGTGTGTTTGGGATATCTTAACGCGTGGTGAGTTTATCAGCCTCCACCCACCTTGGAATATTGTTCTTCGGACATTTCGATACAACTGAAATCTTTTTCGGAGTTTGTTAAACTTGCTTAAAATATAGCTGATTCGGGAGATTATTGCCGCATCCATTGCTAGGTGACGTTTAAACATCCCTTGACTTCACACACAAAATTTTTACAAGCCTGTTCGGTGACTACCGTCCTACTAATGGATTCGCACGCTGATCCGGAGTTGGAAACCCACGACTTTCTTGGCTGGACTGACGGACATATGGAGGACGACTTACGTGCCAGGCCCCGACGTGCCGCTGGCACCGGTGAGCGACCGCTCACTCCCCCGCCCCGACCCCCTGGACAATCGCGTCGGGGAGAATCATCTGAGTCACCTGGTCTGGACTCAAATACTGCTAACGCTATCTTGCACCACCTGACTACCCAACCGGCTGGTCCTCCTATGATCCCACTAAGGGACATGCCGACCTTTGATGGGAAACCGGGAGGCCAGGACTTCGAGGACTGGGTTCGGATGTATAATCGTCTCGCTAACGCCAATGGTTGGGACGATCATCGAAAATTGATTTGCGTACCAGCTCTCTTGCGTGGACCGGCAAGGGAGGCCTTTGAGGGCCTTCCACCGGGTAAACGTCAAAGTTTCCTAGGACTAGTTGCCAACTTACGTTTTTTATTTTCGTCATCCCGCCGCCCATAGAAATCATTACCAGGATTGTGTACCCGACAACAAGGAGCTAATGAACCCGTGACGATGTACGGTTTAGAATTGCAGAAGTTATGTGATCGCGCTTTTCCCGACATGGAAGATGGGCAACGGGACACCATGCTTCGCATGTTTTTCCAAAGAGGCTTGCGACCTGAGGTTCGTAGGCAGGTCCTTAACCAGATACATGAGTGCGAGACATTTCGGGATACCGTGGGAGTTGCTAAGCGATACGAGGACGCTAGCGCTGCGTGCCCTGAACCAGACGCACCCGTCGCTAGTAAGCCTCGGGCTAAAACTGTAAATTCTCTACTTGAGGAAGGAGGTGAAGGCCTGATCACACAACTTCAAAACATGATGGAGGAGCACCGCAAGGCGAACAACAGTAACAGCGATACAATAAGTCGGTTGCTGGATGTAATTGATAAAAGGGTCGAGAACACGCGCCAGCTTAACGCTCTCGCGCCGCCGTTTGTGCCTGGCTCACCCGCTGCGCCGCCGTGCTTGCCAATACCGCATATTACCTGCTATCGCTGCGGAGAACCAGGACACGTTATGCGCGAATGCCCGTATAATGTGCGCTATCCGCCTGCCGCTGTGAATGGTGCGCCGCGCAATGTCGATCCAGCCCCCGCCTATGCATCCGGAGCTGCGCGTCGAGAGCCAGGGCAGCAAGGATTAAGAAATGGCGTGGGCGCCTACCCAAGAAACGATAACTATAATGCGGGCCGAGGAGGCCCACCGCCACAGTTTCGGCGAGCCGAAAACGGAAATGGATATCGAAATAATCCCGGGTGGAACAATCCACCCAACGCTGGAATGCGGCCTAGTGGCCCAAATCAAGCGGGACCGCCATACGTCCGACCACCGCCGGGATTTGCCAATAATACTCGCGGAAATGATAACTATAACAACCGGCCGGCTCCGGCCTATGGGTATCAACGCGCCCAGAGCGAACGACCCCAACCTAATAGACGCATGGGGCCCCAGCAGCAGTCTGGGCGATTTTATTCACGGGACGACAGCAACCGGAACAGTGGTGCTGTACCGCGTCGGCGATGCCAGCTAAATTTCAGCGCATCTCAGGGTAATGGAAATCGAGAACCAAGCCCAGCCACTACCCATCGCCTAGAGGTACTCAGCCGTGAACTCGGTATGATTCAAGGCAAACTAGGGCATAGTGAACCGACTGGACGACTGAACGCTATCGCGACTACTGACGAACCATTGTACGATGACGACGGATACTTGATAAACAGACACGATGACTTGGACGATTCTGAGATGATGAAAGGACTTATTGAGAGACACCTGAACGTGATCACGACCACTTCGTGGGCTGATGCCGCGCGTCTTCCCCGGAGCCGTGATCTGGTTCAGGGTGTGGACAGCCCTGGACTTATGGAATTGGGCCTTAGTGATACTGAGGACGAGCAATGCTGCAACGAACACACAAACGCTGTATATAGTAAAGAAAACACAAAATACCAAAAAGAGGGATTTCGGGGCGAGGGATTGTCTATGTTGTGTGTGGATGCACCCAGCGCGGGTGTTGATCCACGTGTATATATATCCGCGAGCGAATTAAATGGCGAACAGCGAGGCGAGCGAAGGGTCGACCAATCAGACTATCCGGCCATGCTAGGGCTCGGACTGAACGAACGAACTCTGACTGCAATGGAAGATAATAATGGTAGTATGGAAATTCGCGAAGAAATGGAAGATGGTTGTGTTCAAAATTATAGGTTGAGTGATGTTAAAGGAAGTGTTGATTTTATAACCGGTACTCCCCAGGGAATCACCTCAAGGGGGAATTCCGGGACCCCCAGCTCTTTGGAGATGACTGCAGAGATTGTGAGTGAAGATGATGTTGTTGTATTTGATGAGCCATTATTATTATTTTCCTCCTCTGTGGCTGGCCATCCGTGTGTTGAGAGTGTTGATGTTGATGATTCCGGCAGGGAAGCCGATGATGTTGATATGGCTCAGGAAGAATCGGATTTATTCGGGTTGCCGTGTGAGGCACCCATGGAGCTTTTAGAGGTCGGCGGACGACCAGGAACGATGGAGGCTGCGGCGTACGATGTTAGGGCCCTCTCGGAGTCGCCCAGTCCTAGTTCCGTTCTAAATTATAGGTCGTATGATGTAGTATGTGGGTCGGACCGCCGCGCGGGTCGTCCCTTGTGTGATGATGAGAATTGTGTGTCGTATGAGTGTATTGACTTGCCTAAGTTAGGACGCGCTTATAGCCTTAGTGAATTATTGGAAGATGATAATGGAAGTGATGTTGATGTAATTGAATGCTACTTCGAACCGGCGAAGTATGCTACTGATGGACTTGAGGTGACTTTCCCGACCTCATTGGCAAGGGGTTCCACGGTCATTGGGTCCTTCCTTGATGCTGACCGGGGCCGCCCTTGTCACCCGTACCCAAGCCGAGGTAGCGACGGGTTCGCGGCCGATTGCGCCGATGAAGCGGGTATGATCGTTGGGGCTGAAAGTATTGCCCGGGGTCTGCCCAGGTACGGGGATGTAGATGGCAGGGTGGCGAATAAAGACTGTCCATCGCATTGTGAGGCTTCCGTCGCGCCCACCGTCGTTGAAGCGCGCAACGACGTGACTTGCAATGAGCTAAGTTTTTTCAATAAATCTTGCGATGAAGTCAGCGTGAAGGACAGCGCTGAGTGTGTTGAATTTGTTGGATCGGATAAATCGAAGGAGTCGAGTGAACTCCTTTTTGAGCGAAGCGGATCCGCCGCGAGCGATGCGAACAATTTTAGCGAAGCGAAAATATGTAACCTAAGACGGGGTACCCCGCAGGAACGCGATTTTGGTGGAAATGAATCAGAAAATGAGCTTGGATACGGCGTGATCGTCGCGCCCGATGAGTCTAATGGTAGGCCTGATGAAGGCAGTGATGACGAGATGGATGAGGAACGTATGCTGGAGGACGAAGAATTTTGGGCCAATTGGGTGGATCCGAATGCCGACTGGTACCGACGCGAACCCAGCCCTGACGCACGAGAGTGGCATAGTGAAGGGGTGTGGGAAGTGCGTCGCGAAAACAACAACGAACTTCCGCGTGCACCATCGGATGATGGCATTGATTTAAGCTTGCGAGCCAGTCAACTGTCTATCCATTCTGAAGAAGGAGATGGTGCTGTCGGAGGAAGCGATCTAAGCGAAGGCAGCGATAGTGGCAGTGTCGCTATGGGAAGTGTGAGTGGGCCAAGTTCGGATCCACAGGTCGGGAACGTTCGTGGAGACCCTATCGAAGGGACGCCTTGTATGCGCCTGGGTAATTTAGGTAGCTCCACCGATACGTTAGCCGACATCTCTAGCGATATATTGGGACCCGTCGAAGAGGCGCCTAGTATGCCCTCGGGTGACCCAAAGGAAGCAAGTACGACCACTGAGGAGTCCGTTGAAGGGAGACCATGTATGTCCCCGGGTAATTCGGAGGAATCTGTGAGCGTGATTAGCGAGGACTCGGACGTGTGTATGGGACAAGAGAACTTGCTTAACTTTATACGAGAAGCTAATGACGAACGTATACATCAACTGGACGAACAATTACTGGACATGTCTGGACTTTGTCTTCCCAATAATATGCCGATCGAACTTGGACGAGTTAGAGCAATAACGGACGAGGAACGTACTCGAATCCTCGGGACTGACACATTGTTCACTATGTCTACGGACCATGCCGAGACCGTAGCTTATCAATTCCCTCGCATCGAATTGACTGAGGATGCGGGTAACGAGTCAGCTGAGGGACTCATACCAATTAACTTTAGGGCTAGCGAGATCAATGTTGAGTACGGACAACCTTTGGCATTGCAACCGCAGGCTCTCTTTTATCGGAGAGTAATAATTGTAATGGAACAGCTGAACAATTTAAGCCGACTTTTTGAGCTTCGATTTGAGGTTAGCACACGACCCGCCTTACAGCGAGATGCCGCTATGCTAAGCAGTATATTAGGCATGGCCTAACCAATTGGGCACTGCATGACCGGGATGTATCTTGGTCCCGTGACACTTTCTTCGTTGGAGTCTTTCATCGATCTGGTGGGTCCATGCGTGAATGGCCACACGCTCCAGCAGGTCATTGAGAGAGAATTCGAGGTAGAGTTTAGTAGGGATCCGGTGTGTCGCCAGTGCCAAGAGTGCCACATAAGAGATTCCCGGGACCCAGGCTCACGCTGCTACTTTTTCGGTCAACGAGGAAGATGGACTTACGACGGTACGCTGACCACCACGTGCGCGTCCATCCTCCCGGATGGCTACATTGCACCTCATTGGCCTTTCTATGTCGGAATTCAATCAGCCAGAATGCAGAAAACTTTCCGCGAGGCGAACCTCGAGTTGCACGACCTCTTGTGCGAGGCGCCTTATTTGATCGAATTCATTTATCGGAACCAAGACACACGCGGTGTTCCGATCAACTCCTTTGTTGACCAAGCTTTAGGTAATATGGAATTTGACGACGAAACTCACCGACTTGCCCGACTGGTACTGCTAAGCGCACGCATGAGACTTTTGCGGCGCCCCGACATTGCTGCACTGCTTGAGACAGAGGGAAACACATCTGCCGGACTAAAGATAGGCAGGGACCGCTTAATTTCGGAACTATGCTTGTTCCCGGACGATGACACCAACTGTTCCATCCCGAATTTGGACGAACAATTAACCACAGCATTAGCCGCTTACCTCGACTCATCTGACGAGGAGTCGGAGGATAACTCCGATAGCGACTCCGCCCAGCAAGAAAGCATAACTGAGTCGAGTGACACGGAAACGAGCGACGAGGAAATTAAAAGCGACATTACGGAACACATCGCAAACATGAGGGAACCCAATCGAAACGAGGTACGATCCCCTTCACCGAGCCTTAGTAATGGCATCGGCCATCCTTCAGGTATGTGGAGGGTCTGTACAATCCTATTATTACTTTGGCTCTCAGCGCTCAGTTCTACGCGCGCAACGCTTTCCCCATTTAGCGATTCAATCTCGCGCTTAGGTGCTTTTGTCAATCGACAAGTAGGAGTGGTCATCGAGCCACAGGGCTTGGTGGTCACCTCCGACCAAACAACGCATTTGCCAGTGGTATTGCAGTTATCACTTCGCGATTGGGAACGTAAGTCCGATCCCTATGTGAGTAAATTCTGTCCACCTTATGAAGCGAACGGATCATGCCGCGCGGACGGCTGCCGGAAGGTTAACTGCACCGAATATCCACAGCTCCATGAGACTCTAAGCGCTTTGGAACGTGAACTCGATGACGCTTATCATGGCGTGCTGGACACCAATTACTATTCGTTGCTTGTGCATTCTTTTTGTGTCGCGAACGAGCAATTGTGTGATCTCACGCATAAAAGAGAAAAGCGCTTTGCTAGCTTGATTGCCGCCGCTGCAGGTGCCGTCTCAGGTTTCTTGGGCTTGGGAATGGCTTTTTCTAATGGAGTGCACATCAATAATGTTCGCCAACAGGTAACTGTCCTCGAAAAATTCATGCGTGAGACTAACGATGTCTCCTTTCGGAATACTAAAGCCATTAGGCAACTAACCCGAGCAAACGAGGACATCTACGCATTCCTACACCATAGCATGCAAGAGGTAGTCTCCATGATCGAACAGGTTAGGTGTGCCGATCAGAAAGAGATCGCGCATGTGCACCACCAGCTAATAGATCACATCCTTCGAGCCAACATGCGCTCGTCGGTACAAGCTATAATGGAATCCATGCTGAACGGCGAATTATCTCACGCCGTTATTGATGTCGTCATGTTACGACGGTTATTTTCCATGGATCCACGCATTTCCAAGACTATCGTCATGCGCGAGCCTAGCCTCGCCTATTAGTTTGGTCGCGTCATGCCTGTGAGCGTGGACCTGACAGCGTTTCGCTTTGGGTTCATTTTGCAATTACCATTGCCGATGCGCAATGACGTACGACCATATTTTCGGATATATAACACTGGTTGGAATGCACCCGCCACGCTGACGCAGCTGAGATTGCCGCTCCCTCAATATGCTGCCCGCTTGGGGAAATTCGCTTCGAATCACTAAATCTGGGAGCATGCAAGCAAAGACCAGGAATCGCTTTTTGTGAACCGCACGCGTTGATAACCGATCATAGTACAAATTGCTTAGAATGGATTATTGCAGGCGAACATGTGCCCGAGACCATTAAACACACATGCAGCAACCGTTCCCTGATAGGTCCACTTGCCAACGACACGTCTGTACACACGACTATACAGGGAGTATTAATTCGGACTAATGAACCTGAGGTCATTTTGACAAATCGGAGACAACTAGCTCACGTTACGTTGGGTAAGTCAATAAAAGTACCGCCTAATGGAGTGTTATGGTTTCCACACGGAAACTACACTCAGTTGGTCATTGGGTCAATAGTGCTCACTAGCATGCTGAAGCCGGAAAAGATCACAATAAAATTCGGACCGAATATTACTATTGACCGGCTATCCGGTATTAAATTAAGACCTCTGACTTGGGACTCACTCGACAACGCCAAGGCTATCAATTGGCGGGTTGCGCAGATAGCTAAGGACAAAGTCCGTAGTGTGGTTAATCTCCCCGCTGTGGAATACACGGGATTCTTGCCCTACTTCCTCATCACCGTCGTTGTAGGATTGATCAGTTTGATCTATTTCATGAGTAAATGCAAGGTCTCACCTAAGTACGGATATTATATTCCCCGATGGTTCTCATGTCGTGGACGTCTAATTAGGACCGATAGTAAGCCTAAGAAAGCCATTCGATGGATCAGAGCAAAACACCGATTACCGAGTGCTCCACCTGCGGAAGATGACTTCCCTCATACAGACAGAACCTCGCCGACGGAGGTCATGGTTGGGCCCTCGGGGGCGCCGCGCGTGTCCGTTGCGTCCAGCCGTGCCCCATGTCGTTCGAACAGACTATTAACATCACGTAACTCATCCGAGGAAGAACTCGTATTCATCGAGGACGACGAACTATTTGTCGCTCCCTCTCGTGACTCACGCCGTGTACCTCGTCAAGGTATGTTCACTAGACAACTAAACACCATGAACGCAGGTAATACGCCACTGCTCATTAACGCAACCATACTTGGCACCCCAGTTATGACCCTTGTAGACACTGGAGCCGACGTGTCAATCATGTCACAAGCCCTAGCTGCCCGTTTACGACTGGTTCCTCGCGACACGAACACTACCCGTATAGTATCGGCTACGCAACAAGAGTTGACAATCAGCGGAGTAGTAAAAGCACCGATCACAATAGGATCGTTAAGTACACCGTGCGACTTTCAGGTAACAACAGACACTCCGTACGAATGCATCTTAGGTACCGACTTTATGGCATTACTACCATATGTCGACATAAATTTTAAAGACCGCTGCCTGGATTTATCTAACGGAACTGAAAACTGTTCGGCGCCGTTCGCCGACCAAGGGGATTACCGACCCCCAGTTATCAACGTGGTAACCAGAAAATACACTCAAGTACCACCGAACACCGAGCTGTTCATCAACGCCATCCTGGAAATCACCCAACCTCCGAGTGGTCAAGCTTTGTTCGTACCCGACCCCTTTATTAGGGACGTTGCCATCGCCCACTTTCTGGTACTTACTGGCCAACGCATGATCCCAATAGCACTGATGAATTTTGGGAACTTTCCCGTCGCCATACACGCCGGACAAACAATAGGACACATTGAGATGCTTGACGACAACGAGGTCGAATTCTTATACGACAGTAACAAGCGTCTGTTACAACTTGACCTTCCAAGACGCACTAAGCAATGCAACAATATCGGAGTTACACGAGACAACGTTGTACAAATTATAAGTGAACAGAAGAAGACCATTGACACCGAGCGATCCATACAAGTCTTGAGTAAAATAGACTTTGGACAAACGACCCTTAACCCTTTCGAGCTCAAACAATTGAAAACGACTATCTCCGAGAATGCAGACATATTTAGTGTACACCCGTTTGATCTAGGCAGATGTGGTGTACACCAACACAGGATCGTTACTGGAGACGCAAGGCCTATCAAACAGGTACCTTACCGCTTAGCTCATTCATTACGAGAACCCTTGCGTGAAGAACTGAACAACATAGTAGAAGCAGGTCTAATAACACCATCCGATTCACCCTAGGGTTCTCCCATCGTTTACGTCACCAAAAGTGACGGTACCTTACGGTTGTGCGTCGACTTCCGTAAGCTCAACGTAGTTGCAGAACGTGACTTATACCCACTGCCCCGTATAGACGACATACTGGGATGTCTCAGAAACACCAAATTCATGTCCAGTTTAGATCTTAACAAAGGTTTCTGGCAATTAGAACTGGACCCGGAGACCAAGGAGAAAACCTCCTTCGCCACTGTCCACGGACAGTATGAATATAACGTTTTGCCATTCGGATTGAACTCTTCACCCGGCGCCTTTCAAAGGTGCATGTCAATCATACTAAAGGGCTTAGAATGGGAACGATGCCTTATCTACATAGACGACATATTGGTCTTTTCGCCCACGTTTGAGCAACACCTAGCGGACCTAATTACTGTATTTGATAGGTTCCGTAAAGCAAATCTTAAACTAAAGCCCTCCAAATGTCAGTTTGGACAGAAACAATTGAAATATCTTGGACACATTATCAGTTCAGAGCGAGTTAAACCCGACCCCGAGAAAACCGCTGCAATAGACAATTACAAACGACCGGAAACTCTCAAACAATTGCAGAGTTTCTTAGGGCTTGTAGGATATTATCACAAATTCATACCACATTACTCTGAAATTTGCGAGCCGCTCAACGCACTCCAACGGAAGGACAGTGAATTCAAATGGACACCGCAATGCGAGGAAGCATTCGGAAAACTACGTAAGGCGTTGGTACAAGAACCATTACTCATATACCCGGACTTTTCTAAACCTTTCATACTCCAAACGGACGCTTCTGGATATGCCCTGGGGCTGTGCTTTCGCAAAAGACCGACAAGGGGACATTGCCTATCGCCTACGCGAGCAAATCATTTGTAGACTATCAACGCCGATATCCTGCCATAGAGACTGAAGCTCTTGCCATGCGGTGGGCTGCCTTACACTTCCGACACTACCTACTCGGACACGAATTCCATGTTGAGACTGACCATAAGCCACTTAAGGCACTGTTCGAGAGACCACTCCGAAATTCGCGATTAGCTCAATGGCGTAACGAATTACTGATGGAATTCGGTGGTTTCAACATCGAATATAGACCAGGTAAGGCTAATGCGGCGTTCACGTTATAATGTCCCCAACGTTTGGAACCCATGTACCCCACACAGTGTCAGACACACTGTTGACAACAGGGTGTCTTAGACACCACCATGTTTTTAATAAATTTTTTCAACGGTAGCTAGTTACGCGTATTACCACTTGCCGACAGTGTCAGGCACACCGTGTCTTCTGGCAGTTTTATTGACACTGTTCGGAATTATTTGAGCAATGTTCATATGGGCTAGATACAAATATCGAGAATTTAGGAAAAACTCCACAGGACAGTTGACTAATAAATCGCATTCGCTACAGACGGTGTCCGTTATAGTTAATTCGCGCCAAATTGGTAGCTAAGGGTGTGTACGACACTGTCTAGAAAAAAATTTAGTAGCTAAGGGTGTGTCGTACACCCTCGGCATTTTATTTACAGTATGGGTGTCACCCTGACTGTCTATACGGTAGGGTCGCGACTACAGGGGGTCAAAAGTTCCAAACAGCGGGGACATTATAACGTGAACGCCGCATAATGCCAACGCTGACGGACTTTCACGTGATCCCCGACATGACGTGGAATTTTCCTACTCTTCGGACGAGGCGGAGCAGGACGAACAGGACCATCCTCGAATGGTTGCTGTAGCTGTTAAAGGACAGGATCGTGGTAAAGGCAAAGCTCCGGCTAAGCCGCCCCGCCGATTTCCCACCGAAGAAGTTTGGAAACGACTTACTCGACAACTAATGGGACTCCCCCCGGACGCTCCCGTCTCCCTACCACCTGAGTATGTTCGGGAACGTTTCTACCGTATGTTTGGAGGACCTGGTTATGATCCCCTACCGGATCCAACACGTTTCATCTTCTGCGGAGACATAGACGACCCCTGGCCCGAAGGAGTTGAGATCCCCGGAAGACGGACGACTGCCCCAAGGCCGCCAGAACCCACTGATGAACCGACCCACGGACCCTCTTCAGCACCCGAACCACCCGCCAGACCCCCGCAACCCCAGGAGCCCCCGACCGCTCCGACACCGCCTGCTCCTGGTGCGGCGAGTAAGAGCTCGACCCGTGCTATGGCTGGTACACCTGAACCCGCTACACCACGGACGCTACCGACAACCGCTAGACAGAGATATGGAGGTTTACCGGAAGTAGAGGAATTTGACACATTAATTAAGGTTGCTTACGCATGCGGACCACGAATACAATTACAACGCCCTGAACAGGTCTATGACACAGGAGAACATATATACTTACCACACTTTCAACAATACGAAGGGAGGAACCTCCTCAATTACCTACTATACAGCCAACGCCGAGATAAACAATTTGGTCCTATTTGGTGGTATTTACATACACGACAGTCGCCCGCCGATGAAAAGGCAGCGACCGCCCTCAAACTAGAAGCCCACCATTACCGACTTTGCCCTGACACTGCCATTCTATACTTACACCCCATCATGCCAAACGACCATAGACCAAAATTGTGCGTACCCAGATTGCTCATCCGACAAATACTTAAGCATGAACACGACACATTATTTGGTGGACATCCAGGTAGAGATCGACTACTGAGCAAACTTAAACAATTTTATTATTGGGAGACCATGGGTAAGGACGTAGACGAATACGTTAAGCGATGTGTACTCTGCCAGCGATCACGCAATCTACCTCAAAACGTTCGAGCCGCGCTCGGAGAGAACCCGTTGGCTAGTGCGCCCATGCATCGCATGTTTGTTGACATATTGGACACTCGGGTGCTATCCCGAAACGGAAATAGGTACGTAATAGCCTTTATCGATCAATTCACGAAACTAGTAATTGCCGCTGCCTTACCGGATCAAACCGCTAAGAGTGTAGCCAAGGTCTTCGTCGAAGACGTGGTGTGCCGCTACGGCGCACCCGAGGAACTAGTCTCAGACCGAGGAGGATGTTTCGTCTCCGAGGTAATGGAAGCCTTGTGCGCTAGACTGCATACATTTAAGCGCGAAACATTAAGCTACAATCCGAAGGCAAATGGAGAAATCGAACGCTTCAACCGTACTCTGTTATTCCTCCTAAGAGTAGCATTACCTGAAAAAGACCATACTACATAGGACGAAGTCCTGCCGTATTGCATAATGTCCTACAATTCAGCCGTACACGCTTCCACGCACTACACACCATTCATGCTTATGCACGGATTCCAACCCCGAGTACCGGGCGGAATCGAAACACAAACTGATTAGGGACGCTACGCCGGAGCAGAAGCATATCGTGCTAATGTACAACGATGGTTAGCTACCATTAGGGATCGAGCCTATCGGTCCATGCAATCTGCTCGGGAATACAGAAAACGTTACTACAATCGTAAGATCAAGGTCCCGGACTACCGTGTTAATGACCATGTATGGGTCTACCGATACTGCACAACACCAGGACTATCGTGCAATCTAGAACGCCGATGGTGTGGACCATACCAGATTACTAAAACAATGCCGCCTTGCATTTGTGTTAAGCTCCCCGGACAACCTAATGCTTCCGACCACGTCGTTCACATAAATCGCACCAAACCCTGCTACCGCCCACTAAGCAGCTTCCCCGACATAGCTGATTTGCTCAAAGCCGTCCCTCCCGCATATATTGAGGCTGCACTACAGGAACCAGGAGAAACTATCCTCGCTGACAAATATTTCGCCAGAGAACTACAGGCTGCAGACCCAGAAGCAGTAGACCGGTTGCGCCAGGAGATTGATGGTGCATCCGACGTCGCCAGTGTAGAAATTGGAGAGCCTAACTTAGAATACACGCAAGCACAGGCAGACATACACCGCGCCGCAGTAGAACAGCTGACCATTCAGGCTCAGGCACCAGCCGGAGCCTCGCAACAAAACCGACTTCCCCTTTGTGACCCCGACAGAACTCCGGACACCGAATGGCCCGCTATATCACAGGAACTCGCTACCCAGGACCCCGCCAAGCTACCTTACGCGCTTGATAAACCACCTGGTACTTTCTCGCCTGAGTATGGACAACACACCGCCCCAGTAACTCTACGAGAGCAGGAACGAGCCGTTCGGACTGGTGAGCCTACCAGACCTCTAACGGTGAAACGCTCGGACAACGGTCGTGCACTACGACCATTCAACGTTAATGACTTAGGTCTCGTGGAATTACTCGCTTCACAGGACCCGGACGAACACTCGCCCCATACTCCAGAAGGAGCTACATCTCCAACTGCAGCAGTTGAACATGCTGTTCAAACCTCGCCTCTTACGCCTGCCCAACGTCGAGCCGCAATCGCCACTCAAACATCCCGCAGCCCCCAGACACAACACTTAGTGACTGAATCAGACAAGCCAGTGACACCATACCACACCTATTTTGAGCCTACAGCGTCTTACGAACAACCATATTCCATACCTCGTCAGGCATATTCCGCCCCACCCACACCACTTCCACACACTCCCCTAATGCCACTGGGATTCGAAGCCACAATAGAGGACTACGTCCCGGACGAATGGCTCACACCATATTACACCCCTCCGAGACCACAACCCGCACAATCCGTTCCAGTAACCAGCCAACCTCCACTGGAACACGCGCCAACACCAAAACCTAAGCCTAAACCGCGACGAAAGCAAGTCCAACAACCTACACCGACTAATGAACCAGTATCATCCGTAAGTTCGGAGACCACGTCATCTGAAACAATTGATTCCCCGACACCACCTCACCGGTGGAAAATCCCTCCCCTATTGTCTCCCCTAGCGGAGCGTGGAACTAAGGGCCCACAGGTACCATCCTTTGGTCGATGGACCATCCAGAGACAAAATGAGCTAGCACAGTGGGAATGGGAAATACAGGAAATAAGGAGGAAACGAGAGGAAGCCGCCCGTGCCCGAGGAGAAATACAGGATGCAACTGAACTAATGGAGTACATAAGGGGATCTCCCATCCAATACATCCCCTCGTAAGACCAAATATCTGCCGACGGGATTGTAGAAGAATTTATTGGAAGTTTAGCTCGACAACGAGAAGCAAGTAAACAACGTCGACCTTCCGAGTCTTCGGAAGGTGGTCGACCGAAACGATTACGACCACGGACTGTAGACAAGGACGATGAGACAATATCAACCATTGGCGAATCAACCAAAGGCTCCTCTACCGGCAGGAAGGGAAGAGCGCCGCCGCGCAGCTCTCCCTCCACCCTCAAGGGAGTTCTAACTCGACCATCACGCGCCAAACCACGTAGACAAACCCCAGCTAAAGCCCGATCACAAGTTAGTTGCGAAGACGAAGAGGATGAGATGCCTCTAAGTCAACTTTTACCGGGATCTCGCCGGAGGCCCCACTTTGAACTCGACCCTCCAACGGAGGAGAGCGAGGGATCTCCTGAAATGGGACCCTCTGCATACCAAGTTAAAGAGAGCGAGGAACCCACTCAACCTACACGCCGACAGCCACATAGACAAGCCAGAGACAGTTGTCGTTGGTATGAAGAATACTTACCACACGGTGAAGAAGCTCGAGTCATAATACCACGCCTCGACCCCCGAAGTGTGAGGCCCCAAGCTACAGCCCCAGCTCGACGGAATATACCTCTCGCTCCACCGACTCGGCATCGTGATCCCGTTATGCCAATGGATTACCCATCTGGTAGTGCTCGTGCACGGCACGACATGTTTGAACCTTTTAGGGACATCTTTGACGAACGGGACATCGAGGACATGTTATCCGCACATCCGGACTTGGAACCCGACGAGGACAGTGGACAAAGACAATTACGACCCGAAGATGTCGGACTGGAGGTGGTCCGACATCCTAGACAACCGCCTCGCGAGAGACGGTTGTAACGCTTGAATCACTCAATAAACACTCCCAGAAAGCTCGAGCTCCCGCTACTAATATCCCTCAAGAACCGCCACTATTGCAGGAATCGCCACTTCAAAGGACTCAACGATATGAAACAACTTCCGCAACCTCGTGTGCCGTACTACACCATCAACTATGGTGCTGCAATCGAAACGTTCCTCTCCAAAGGCACACACTGGCCGGAACTCTCAAACATGGCTCCGTTAGGCCAAACAATAACTCAATATCCCATCGAATACGCCTCAACGGAGCAAGGATATCAGCTCCTCGTCACGTATTTGTTCGACGAGGAGCAAGCAAAACAAGACATTTCGGACTTGAAAATGGGAGCTCGAGACATCAAAGCCATCTCCCGCCGGAACAAACAAAAGTTCCTGGACCCGGAAACAACTGAGCGCCTTCGCCCAGTACTCCCTCACCTTATGCGGACGGTGCTACTAGAGAAATTCAAGATTCCCCGGTTCAGGGACGCCCTACTAGCCACCGGATTTGCCCAACTGCTCGAGGCAAATAGGTCCGAGTCCTTCTGGGGAATTGGCCTAGGACCAGAGGATCTCACCTTTGGCAAACGACCGCGACTATGCCATAACGTTATGGGCCGTCTATTGGAGGAAGTCCGAACCTTCCTCCGCCATAACGTCGCCACTTGGCCAACCGTGCTCATTCTGGGCGATTCGTTAGCGGCGCCCTTGGTCAATATGGCCGCATCAACAGGGTGGTTCGCCCTAGCCTGGCCGCGAGCCACCATGCAATTCTTAGTCCGACTGGCGACGTGCATCGCAACGCCACAGACTAAAACCGTCATGATACTTGGTGGATATAAAGCGGCCTTACGATCGAAGCCGCACGAAGGTCGTTTGCTGGACACGCCCAGCAAAGTGATGCGTCGAGTACGCCGTTATATCTGTTCATTCGACTATCTGCTCAGTGACGGAGCCCGAGCGATCATTGCCCCGCCACCTCCACATTGGGACATCGGACAGGACAATACTGTCGAATTGCACGACGAATTTACCCAACTATTCCAGGACATAAAATGGCAGTTCCCCGACCGAATGCGGAAATCGTCGATGCTAGACTACCCACCAGAGTTAACCGAATCGGGCGCTTGGGACATCATCACCGACGGCAGCGAAAGTGTGGAACCCAAAGTAGCCGAGCCCTATATCGAATATCTCCGTAAGTGGGTCCAACGGAACCTAGCACCCAATAGTGGGGATTGGGACAATAAGGAGGAAATGCCGATATGACCAGGCGACCGCTGACTATTTAAGATTTGGTGTGTTTTTTTGCATTTTGCCGCAACGAACCGCTAAGGACACCTGCGGTAAACCTAAACGGAAGGTGTACTAGGAAATTTTGATTGCACAATCATGTACCCATTATGTACCTATATTGTTTTATGACCTATCTTGAAACAGTAATGATTATGTTGTATGTATGTATGTATATACACCATGGCACCAGGGCAAGAATAACTACACAAGACTTTTGACCAGGCTAAATCTTTCAAAACAAAGTGCAAAGTCCTTTTCACCACCCTAAATATATAAGAGGAGGACTTTTCAGGACGTAGAAATTGCTGTAGAAATTGCTAGGATCTAAGGAGGACTCGTCGGAAATGTGGCCATATTTTGAGAAAATTTAGCAGGCTAAGACCACGATGTGTGACTAAGACCAATGATGGTCAATAAGATATTTCGACGATAATATTAAGTTAACTAGGAAACCGGAATTTTCATGTACCATATTGTACCATATAATCTGCACATATGGTCTAACTTATTATTGGGTCGTAGAGCATAGTTTATTTTACGGTCAAAACCAGGCACGATCCTTTTTGATCGATGACCAGGCACGATCCAGGGTCTTAGTGGTAGGAGACCCCAGTACAGGCACAAACTTCTAGTATAGGGACAGCAGGAAAAGTTGCTTCCAACCCGAGTAATTAAGTCCAAAAATTTCCATTTAAAAATATAAGAGATGTAACAGGCCCGTTCCGGCCCGTTACGCGTCTTTTGCACAATTTTGGTGGTAAAATTGCTTAGACGAGTCTCAAATCGCCTTAGACAAGTTTTCATGTGCCGCCTGGTGCCATGGATGTCAATGATTGTGCTGCTTATCGTTGTGTCGTACCTGTATTTTGCCATTTGTCACATTTTATCGCTGTATCGTACTTGTGTTTTGCCACTTATCATATTCTTGTCGTTGCATAATTTATTGTGTCTGGATAAGCCCATGGTAACTCGGCGGAAACTAGCCTCGGTTGTTTGATCAGGCTTGGAAAGAATAGGAAAGAGCCTCTAACTGGTGCTGAGATACGAGATCTGAACGGAACCCGACCACTTCTCCCGATTTCCCTAAGGGAAATTCAAAATTTCTACCGTCCGGGAATAGGAGGCCTCTGACGATTTAAGGGCTCGGAGAGTAATCAAAATCCGGACTATCAATTTTACCTGGTTCGAGCGAACTATAGCCTAATGGTCGCGAAAATAAGCTGAAATCAATGAGTTACGGTAGTTTCCGATTATTCGGAAATAACGGACCTCGGGCCTGTTTATCGGCCCGTAACCGTCCAACGGTTCAGATTTACCGAAAATGTCCCGAGTACTTTTTGGTAGAGAATTCTCATTGCTCTCGAACGAGCCCAAGACATCACAAATGACTGGAGGATTTCCTGAGATATTCTAGGGACAAACGGGTAAACATTCAATTAACAGCCAATACTTACGCTAGGTTCGGCTGGAGACCATGGTTCCGAGTGGACATAACCTAGGCTTATATCGAAATATAGCTATGCATATGTATGTGTACTGCTTGAGCTTCGTGTCTCGGTGTGACTATTTTTCCGCCCCTACCGTATCAAAACCTTTCTTTGATAGCATCCTTTGAAGCCCCAAATTAGCCTGACCACCACGCTAACAACTGGCTTTCCTGGTTACCATCGGATCAGTGATGGAAAGTACGCGTATTTCCAAGTAGACTACCCATCTAGGCATCTGACGAGGCCAGGCCGGTCTCGACCTGACCAGTCATCTCGCTGCTATATCACTCATTTCCCTGTTTTATACCGCACCACGGGAATTCAACATAAAATTCCGTCAGTTTGTACCAACTCCGTCTTTGACCCCAGACCCTAAATGTGCTCATGCGACCCCTCATTTTACTCGCCTGCTCCTGGCAAGTACAACGATGTCTGGCGGGTCTGCGTCTGACTTCGGGTTAGCCCGCTATGACCGTCAAAGTGTTCCCAATTTGGCATACCGACTGAAAGTGGGTACAAACCAACCGAAAATTTATTCCCAACTCAAATGTAGGCAAAACGCCCGTCATCGCATTCGCCACGCCGAGACATCTTCAATGATGCCCGGTGGATCCCCGTCAGTCGCCCCGTTAACCCAGGACGGCCAAAAAAGCGCCCCCACCATTACTGACACTCTCTTTATCAGTCGTGATTTTAGTGCTCCTCTACCCGTTGCCTTTCCATGGCGAGTTCAACGATGCCCGGCGGGCGTCGCTCAGCCCAACCGTTAGAGCGGGAAAGCCCGCTGAAACCCTGTATGCTAATACATGTTGGAACCCAAAACCGGGTTCCGACCCGCCACTGCGTCTACCCCCCTTGTGTTTGGTATCGTTCGGCCCCGTTCTTCGTCCTGGGACCGAATTTCGCGCAGCCCCTCGAAATTCCCTCGGGAACCCCCTGACCCGACTCCCTTCCCCTGCCCTTTCTTTTCCGTTTTTCCTTTTTCTTTTCCACTCTCTCTAACCGACTTCTTTGGTCAGTTGTCGTTGCTGCTGTTGTCATGGATATGGTGTGTGTGTGTCGTTGTTCTTGTGGTTGCTGTGTGGTTGTGCTGATGTTGTTGTTGCTGTTGTGGTTCTGCGTGTTTCTGGTGTGGACTTGAGCGACCTTTCTGTTGCTCAGGTCGCCTGTGTGTCTCATGTGTAGTGTGTGTATGTGTTCATGAGTATTGTATGTATGTATTTGTGTATGTGTATATAGACCACATTATATATGTATGTATGGACGCTATAGTATGTATTTGTGTATGTGTATATAGACACATCTATATATGTATGTATGGACGCTATAGGCGAGGACGATACAAAAAACAGGACACACGGGGACAGGGCATACAAAATTCTCTTAAATTTATAAGTTTTACGGACGGACTGGACACACAGGACTAGGAAGGACGGGGGGGTAGGTTTAGGGCCCTCCCGTGGGTCCTGGGAGTTCCTGAACGGGACCCCCGATAGGTCCAAAGATACATAGGAATGGGCTGTTCCCATGACCGCGAAATCAGCTCATTCCCATTTTAGGTTCCCCCTTCGGGACGCCTAAAGACGTCCTATCGGGACATTTGAAATTTAGCTAGGAATGCTAAGAATGCTAGGAATGTTTGGCTTTATCTTGTAAGCCAACATATAAACGTGCAATGTTTGCACGTTTATCCATAGATAGGGCGATAAAATTTAGCCCCAGATGGCCTCCAAATAAGCTTAGTTAAGTGATGGATGAGGCAGCTAACTCGCCAAATAGCTGGAATTTGACCTCAAATCGGCGAGTTAGCTGGGGGAAAATTTGATGAATGGGGACACGAAGACAAAAAAGATATATTCCAGCTTACTTCAAGCATATTTAAGTACCAAACTTGGGTTTGAAATTTTAAATTTGACGGGTGATTTAATCGTTTTCATGGGACATTTGGGAGTTAACGACCAAGCTAAATTAGGTAAGAGGTTTAAAAGATCTGAGTAATGGGTTTTAGACAAGTTTCTGACAAGAATTTTGGGGGTACAGATGGGCTAAAATCGGAGATTTTGGGAGAAAACTCACAGATGGTGGACCTCCGAGTATTCGGAGGGTTCAAGTTTGATGTCGGCGATTTCGATTGAAGCCGACTCTCTCTAAAGGGGACCCAGGGTTTACGATAGCTGTCAAATTCAAAATCTTGGGAATTTTTCGATTGGGTGCCCGGGTTTGAACTCCAAAAAGTGGGCGTTGAAAGAGCTTCTCCGATTGGATAGCGACAAAATCGCTATCTCTCAATATAGGCAAAAATTTTGAGGCGACGAATACCGCGTCGTCTCTGGGAATCAGTTCGACTTCGGCAGCGCGGAGTTCGGTGGACTCTACTGACCGGCTCCGACGCTTGACTTTACTAGTACTGTTTCGTAATATTTTTCTTGCTTTCTTGTGCGTTTTGTTCTTCGAGTTTGGAATGGAGATCGGCGACCGGAGGACCCGCGCAGACATCTTCCGTCTCGCGGAAGGGGACTAGCGGTTGCTGTCCCGGATCGACGGCTGTAAGTTAGGAAGAGTATCAAGCAATTGGGGGTTTATTTTCCCCAGATGTAACAGGAACCAATCATTTATAAAGGACAACCATAAAGTCGGCGCTCATGGGTGAAGGTCTCACCTTCCCCCGACCGGCGTCTACCCTTTTACATGCTGTTAGACAAACCTCCGCAAGTCTAATTCCGTTTTGGGCGCCTCGAGCGATTGCACAGAAGGTACGAAGTTGTAGGCACCAAGGTCGAAGTCATTCTGATTCCCCGTGGTCTTAGGTAAGGTAAATCAAAATGGACGCTTCTCGTCCATGCTTTAATGAGGTGCTGCTCTTGAGTTAGGCTAATAGAAATTTTCCTGAGCTGACCACGGTAAAATTTTCCTGACTAGTTATGGGGACAGGCTTTACTTGCTCATGTTTCTGGTTTACAAATTTATTGCTTAGCGGACCGTTCGATGCTCATGCCGCTGCTTGAGCTCGGACTGACGTCGTAGTTAGGGACAGAAGACTAGCCTCCGTCGGGCTTTAGGAAGCCCCAAAATTTCATTTATCAGAACGAGTTAAGAAAATTTGGGGAACATCGAAAAGACTGAACAAATTCTAAGAACCTTAGCTTAAGCGTAAGGTGTTGGCACTCCGCAAGGAGCGATTTTCTTTGGCACGGTTTTTGGCATGATCGGCACAATCTCAGATTCGATTGATTTATGATTAAGACTGTCATCACCAGCGTTACATAAGGATTAGTTACCGACATCCCGAGCCCTCGACAGCCCCTCATGACTAAACTTACTAGGCGCTTGTAAAAGATATCGCCCCACCATGTTTGCTTCGAAATTGTCTCTGTTTAACTATTAAGTTTACCAACGCTCACCATAGTACGCAGCCGTGGTTGAGCTCGGCGATAGTGAATAAGAAAACTCCCCTTAGTAAGACGAACCAACCGCTTGGCTGGATGCCACTCCCTATCGCTGTGCCCGCTTCCAAAAGCTCGGCACCATGCCCCGACCTTAAACAAAAAAAATGGTCTACAACATCCTTTTTCAATAAAGAAAAAATCGCGACCTCTCGCGAATCGTTTTGACCCCAAACCGAGTAAGTGCAAAACCCCGTTTTCTTTTCAGAGCCACTTGATCGCTGAGTTTAAGTATTTTTCTGTTTTAACACTGGTTGCCCGTTAGGCTATGTACTATGTAGGCCCTTGCTTGGAGTTTTACTGCTTTTCTCTCTCTTTTTTTCAGTTTCCCTTATTAGGTTTCGATCCTGCACGGGGAATTTAAGCCCGCTGCAGATTTCTTCAGTACTAACCACTCGATGATCGAGTTCTGAGAAAATTTAATAAAATTTTAGTGATAACTCAACTGCACAATTTCGATAGTGCAGTTGAGACACTGTACAATTTCGATGTGTACAGTGAAATAAGGCCATAGGATAAGATAGAGAGAGTGAGCACAAAAGACGAGAACAACAACAAAAGAAACAAAGGAAACAAACAAAAAGGAGACAGAGCAGAAAAAGGGGAAAAGAAAGAAACCCCCAGAGAAGCGCCAACCCCACGGGACGCCGACACGTCTGCCCCCTAATTCGACCCTAAACGCACCCTTGAGCGCAACCCCGGCCAAGTTCGTCGAGCAGGCGCGCTCATCCGCTTAAAACGGCTAAGACAGCGACGGCGATCGCCTGGCAGATCGTTGAACATGGCGACTGTCGGGGCGTGCTCCTGGTAGGACCGTTGAAAAGTGACTAAGGGCGACCCCATTAACGTGATCAAAACGGCGTCCTCGATACTCATTACGTAGTTTAACTATTCCGCCACCATCAAAATTCACCCCCGCCGTTAGAAGCCAATCATAAATGAACTTTGAGGACTCGGGACAACTGAGCTTCCGCTTGAAGTGCTGGAGGTGCTGAGACTAAAACAATTAGCAATTTCCACATGACCCGTCACGTGGGCGGAACGTTGTGGGATGCTCGATAAGGATGTTAGGTATTTTGTAGGACAAGGGATACTGACGAACCGAGTTTCCACATCTGACGACCGAGTAGACGCATCGCTTATCGTAACCTGATTACTACTAACATTCGCTCGTTTGTACTATAAGTGACCATTTGTTTTGGACTGTGTAACGATTTGTATAACAGTTGATTTTGACAATACGACTATGTTTTATCTTGCGCCGGAGACTCTGTGCTTTCTCGTACCCCGTGTCCTGCCTTTTTGACGAAAGAAACGAACCCTCTCTTTTTTGCGTATAACGCCGCGCGCTATTAAGAGCGAACTTCGAAGCACGCCGAACACATAACCCGAGCTATAGCGGACTTAGCTGAACGCCTCGGGAACAGATTTCGGTCCGGTACTCCCGGGAACGACTTCGCTTGCGCCACCCCCTTTTCCTTTTTGCATTGGACAAAGGGAACGAATGATCGGATTGGTACATTATTACTGTTTTAGCTGGTATTTGTTCAAGTACCTTGCCGGATGCCCGTTATTAACTAACACTGTACATAGCTTTGAATAAAGCCTTGAAAATTACGTGACTTGTCCCGTGTTATTGGAATCTTAGCGTGATAAGGACGTCCAGACGGACGGGCCGACCCTTCGTGCCACGGCTTGCGGACGAAAATACCCCAAGCCCTGACACGAACGGTCCGCCGCCAATATTGATATAGTTGTGTACTGACATTGCAGCGAGAATGGTCCTCAAAATTAGGCGTCAAACTCACTCGTTCAATAGTTATTCTTACGCCAGAGATAAAATTTATTTGGAAAACTTTAGCACTCGTTACCAACTCCGTCAAAATTATCACGTTACAAAATAGATTGTCCGACGTTAAACGTCTCATGGCATAGCGGAACCCGGGCCATATGGCTATAACGGATAAAGTGTTCAGCCGAGGATAAACTAAGTGAAACTCAAAATTTACCTTGCTAAATCAAACTTATCACGCGTTTTACTTTAAATCACGCTAGACAAAACAACTTCCGTTAGGTTAGGACAGGGAATATCGGTTTGACATTATGACCTGTGGGCAGGTTTCGGTGTCAACCTCCCTGGGGGACCTCAGTGATCATACCAAAATACAAGACACGTGCGCAACCAATCGGGCGGTGTCCGACCACACCCCGTGAAGCGCGCCTGCGGCCTGCTAAGCTCCGTAACTTCTTGGGTCTGACCAAGAAAAGTGGTTAAAATTCCAAACTTAGGGTCCACCCTTGAGGTTATGATAGCCGGGGTCGTATGGGCATGGTGTTAGGAAGTTGCGCCATGCAGCTGCGTCACCGTTATTACACTTAACCCTATAAACGTCGAACAATTGAAGCTTTTGTATAATACCAGTACTAAGCCATGATTCTCAAGATGCTTCACATTTTCACGCATGATTGTATTAGACCAAGACCATTCTTTGCTTTTACGTCATAGTACAGTTGGTGCTTTTTGTATGCTATCTTGCTAATTTGCATTTCTTTGTTTCGGCTAGTTATATTTGATAAAGGGTGCCTGTGTTTTGCGACAAATTCAAATACGTCTTTATTTTATTGAAATTATCTTTACACTGTCCTTATTTGTGATGCTGAGGACTGTATTAATGTTGCGGACAGCGTCAAACACATGATTAGGTATCATTTTTTTGCTGCTAACTGCAACTTTTAATTTATACTTTACTCTGAACCCTAAGCGGCATGGAAAATTTGTTCATAATGCCTCCAGTGATGCCGAAGGCCGACGCCCCGACACCCGCACTACCCTTTTCGGACCTCGGACCTTGAGTATGTGTGTTTTAATTGCTCAAAGGATACATTCGGGATGATGTTACGAGCAAATGAAAACCACTCACTATGTCAAAACAAGACTGAATTGGCAATGGCACAAGGAATCAGCATGTTAGTGCGATATTACACACAGGTATTTGTCTATGCCATTCCACTAATACTGCAATCTTCCCGATTATCATAACAGTTCCTAGGTCTCAACTGCCCGAATGTCGCAATTACGGGATATTTAGAATTCGGAACAGCCTAGTAACGAAGAAATAATTGGAAATTGGAACTGGAAATCCTCACGAAATGAGAAAAGCTTATAACTGGAAATTTGGTAAGCTGAAGTTCGATAAGTTGGTATAGTCTTGCTGGGTAGTGTAAAAAGGCGATGAAACCAGTTATGGCGAACGTGGCCAGTCTGAACAATTGATCTGCAGATACACTGACACACAAATATTAGTTGATCCTGTGACAATCGAAAAACTATTAAGTTAGGTTTCAAGTGCTAAACTAAATCCCAAAGCAGTTTGTATGTCGTGTAGCTTTGCAAACCCGAACCCGCGCTTTGAATCTACCCGAGTTATTTGGTTATAATCGGCATGCGTGAAACACCGAGCCATCTAGAAATAATTGCTCGATTACTTGATATAAATTCCTTTTTGACACAATATCAGTTAGTAAATGTCAATAAAAATAGACAGTTACTGTCTTCTCTTATAAAAAGCCACAAGTTTTCTACTTCCTAATCGTATTACGTTATAGATATTGTGAATGACTTATATAGGTTGCGTATTATAGCACTACGAAGTGCTTATTAGCTACTTTAATAATATGCAAAATTTGTAACTGACAGTTTTCAATATCGTTCTTCGGTTCATGCTGGTATTTACTTAGCTAGCGTTGTACTCTGGTTTTGCGCTTTTTTAATATCTGGGTGTCGGTGGCTTAGGTTACAAAGGGTCTTCCGGGTCCAAACCCACCCAATTACTTAAAATTAACCCAAATTCCTATCTAAATCAAAAAATTCGGGTTTTTAAAATTTTCAGCTATTACATGGGCCCCGTCCCAATAACCTTCAAATCTTAAATTTTGTTGATTTTGTTTCAAGTTAATTTGTGTCAAGTTGGGGTTTAGTAGGCTACCAAAGGCTCCCTGGTCCAAACCTCCCTAAAAATTATAAATTTCCAAGTCCCAACCTAAAAACCCAAAACATTACAAAATCAGTTATTTTGTTAGTCGCTATTTCTTAATTTACTACATTTTGGGATTTTGTTGTTTTTCTTTTTAGTAATTAGCATTTAGCTAAGTCTATGTTATAATAGTTTTAGTTTTATTTTTAGTTCTTTTTGTGTGAAGACTTCTACAAGCGTCTGCTAAGAGTTTTACGGTGTTGGCTAACATTTTATATATTTTATACATCGGTTACATAGCTAATGGATGTGTCGTTGTACTGGTCTGTAGTGTTAGTGTTGAGGGTCTAGTAGGCTATTTCAATTTAAATTTTATTTTCACAAAATAATTTATTATTCCCTCAAATTCAAAATTTCTAAAAACTCAAAATTGTATGTAATTGAATTCCACTCGCGAGCGAGTGGAGCGAGAATTTTTTGGCTTTGGAGGGGGGTTGAGGAGGTCCTGTCTGTGTGTGTCTGTCGGACCTGGATCTCGATAATGGTTGGGCGGATTTTGATGCAAGATAGCTCATTCGAACCGCAATGGTCGATTTAGGTGTAGTGACGGACCCGATTTTTGAATTTTTTGCCGTAGGAAAAGTTATGGGGCAAAATGACATCATTTTGGCCCATTTTTCGGCACCCCCTCCAGTTTTTGCGAATTTTCTCAATAAGTACAAGATGTATCCGCAAACTTTATAGGCCTATTCCATGTAGCTTTACCAGGACTTTCCAATGTATAACAGGTTTTTCAACTACTTCCCAATCTGGAGTCTATAAGCTTATAGTTGGCACCAAATTTCATATTTGGTGTGAAAAGTCATGGGAAATGCACCTAAATGTGTGCTTATTGTTGGTTTTAGTGTCGGATATTGTGTTTTCTGGGCCAACAAGCTGATTGTGAGTGTCAAAAATGTGTGGCAAATATTTTTCACACTTCTGCTTCATACTCAGTATTAAAAATGACATTTTTCTCAAGTGTCGGTTTGAATTCTTTAAAGTTCTTTTCACGGTCAATTTGGAGTTTTATTGAATTATTAAATTGTTAGTTCATTGTTTTGTACTCGTTGTATGATGTTTTGTCTATTGCATACGTTGGCTATCAAAAGAGGCGGGCGTAACTATGACTCATCACTCACGGTTTATATAATGCCGCACCTGTGTACTGTGTGTAGGCTTTGTTTGTGTGTGTTTCTACAACATACTTCGGTGGATTGTTCTCACCACTCGAATTCTGGCTCGCAAGCGAGCCTCACTAGTGTATTAGCTACGTTGATTTTAATAGTGCTTTGTTGTTCAGAACATTGCGAGGTTTTTTAGCGATTTTACGTGTTTAATGCTTAAAGAATGGTGAACACGAGTACTTGATAGTTGATAATGGGTTCGAAGCGTAAAGAGTTAGGCGAAGCTTAGTTATTTTCGCTTATCGGCTTACGGTATTCAGCTTGATTGTATAACCGGACGGAGTTTATCATCGGAGATAGATTTCACGAATAAGTATCTTTAATTAGGTATTGTACTATTTAAATTAGTAATAACTATTTTCCTACTAAAAAGAAGTGGCATAATGTTACTAAGGGTGGTGATATAATAGATAACAATAAGATTAGTAATATTTTAAAAATTTCGGCCCATAGTGTCTATTTGAGAAAACCAGGGCGAGCAGATTATGAGATTATGGGGATCAGGGGTAGTAGCATTGCGTGTTAGGTGTGGCAGTTATTCGGATCGGTTCAGCAAGTAGTGTTAGTCTTGAGAAAACTGGGCGAGTAAGGGGCGCGGTTTCGAATACCGCTTGAGCTACCGAAATTCCTGGCCAGCAGTTCGGGGGTCAAGCACCTTTCTTTGTGCGATCAGCCTTTCCGAGAAACTTCAACTGAATAGTAGTCGACCGCTACTATACAGTTTTAGTAACCTTGTTTAAGATAACCGACATTTGCTAGTGTAACTTTAAGGCTCAGGTTAAAGTAATTAATTAACTATGCAGTCGGCTAGGCATTCGGGAACTCACAATAGCTTTAGAAAAGTAGCAGCAGGGAGTAACCGGAATTCCGGTTCCGGCGAAAATCGTGTTCCGGCTGCGGTTCCGGCGAAAATCGTGTTCCGGTTGCGGTTACGGGGAAAATCGTGTTCCGGTTGCGGTTCCGGCAAAAGGAAAAAAACCATGCCGGAACCGAAATTCCGGTTTAAAATTTTTTTTGAAATTTTCCACATTTTTGACTCATCTGTGGTTCAAACATATGTATTATACACAATGATCAAGTTCCAATACAACTAAACAAAAGAAAAAATTAACTCAGCAAATTGCCGCGTGAAACGGAAGTAGGACACATAATTTAAGTAGGAATCTTTCAACTTAACCCAGCAGGAATTTGTTAGCAAAACAAAGCCAGCTCGATGCTTGTAACATCTATTTTACATATGCAGAAGTCTGCGGGGTATGTTAGAGTTAAACGGTCCAGCTCGGTAACCGAGTATGGATAAATTAGAAAATTCTTAGCTGTAAGCTTGGTTAATCAAGTTTCGCAAGCACCAGCCAGTGTGTTTGCAAATTTTGTAAATCAGTCTACATTGAAGGAAAGTAACATATGTGCAACAGAAACTGAGTTCTTGGCAATGAACTGTATTTATTGAAACTGTGCGAGCAGTATAACAGTGTATCTCATTCATTGCATTCTGATCAGTAAGTTATTATCATTATCGTCTAGCCGACGGGCACTTGTTGCCCAACGCTGGCCTAAACAATGTCATTGATCACTGACCAGAAAATTATAGTATACCTTCTCTTCTTTTGTTTTCTTTTAGAACCATATAAACCAGTAATTTCAAGGTTCCTACAGAATAACACTCAACAAACGTATCTGTTGTAAAAGGAGGCGAATGGAGACACAGTGAAAGTGTTTAGACTATGCTCTATGCAAGGCATGTTTAGTTACAAGCACATTCAGTTTGACGCAATTTAAGCAAGGCTGTATTGTGGAAGGCATTTTTGCTCTGGGGATCAAAATACAACATATTGATCGACGAATATACATTATTAGCTTTCTCTGTCTCTTCAAAGTTACAGAGAAGCAATAATGCATTCGCAATACATTAAGCTTAATGTAAAAGTTATTTTTAATACATTTTAAATCCACTGTGCCTTCATTTCTCTCTTCATCTGGTTTACTATATATAAGTTTCGAAGACCAGGTTCCGGATCCGGTTTAAATGGACGGTTCCGGTTGCTGGTTCCGGTTTCGATAAATTTCGGTTCCGGTTCCGCTTAATCCCTGGCGAGCAATGACCATTAGTAACCAGAAATGATGAAAATGGTAATAAATGCTTCAACTACTGTCCAAAAATACTGATCATCAGGACAAGCCTCCCTTATGATGAATCGGGTACAACAAACTTATCAGAAACAAATATAAAAGACGTTGTCCCTCCCTCACCCCACCCCTCCGATTCATCGGGTACAGCAGGCCGTCCAGTCACAGTCACAGTTCTCATCTTTTCAGTAATCCCCGATTGGGCATCAGTTAAGTCTGTTTCAGAATCACTTTAAGCGTCAGTCGTGAAGATCGAACCACACTCTCCGCCCACCGCGGGTACAGTCACCCGTTTCGCTGTTGCTGCCGCCACCACTGCTGCTGCTGTTGTAGCCACCGACGCTGCTGCCGTCGTAATAGTTGCTGTTGGTGTTGCAACTGTAGCTTCACAACACGAATGGCTACCTGGAAAGCCCCCGGGTTGAATTTGCGGAGATTGTGACGCCCCCTTGCCGAGTACTGGGGCAGGATTATTGTCTTTTATATACTGTATTTAAAGACTGAAATATATATATATAAAGAAAATATATAATATATATATATAATTTATGAGTATTATATAGAATATTATATATACGTATATATATAATTTGTGTAGGTATAAATATATAAATATGACATGGCAAGGTTAAATGAAAAGTGGGAGATCCCATCATAATGGTCCTAAATATAAGCCATGCAGGACATGTGAGCATGTCCGACACAGTCTTAAATTTTTAAGGTTTGGTCACCCTCCCCCCTTGTTACCCCTAACTAAGATCCAGAAACTAAGGGAGGACGAGTCTTGAGTGCGACTACCAGAGCCTACATTTAGCCAGTTTGTTTCAACCAAGGTTCACCCTGCCCGTTTTTTAGAATATATACCGTATAGCCTGAACCACCCGTTGCTCCTCTCGACGTTGAGGAGGTAGGTAGTAGGTTGGATTTTGAGTGCGTATCGTGGCTTGCTCTACCATACCGTACGTTATATCGTACACGAATCCGTCGACTAAGGGCCCTAATGTGCTGTGCTTTTGATTAATAGCTGTTAACGTCGTGTGTTATATTCGCGCCATACATTTAGTGATTGGGCAGCTACCGGACGATATTATTGTTTGTTTAACACCGTATGTCATAGTCGTATATATCAACAATGTTTGGTGGTCCTACAGTGCTTAATTGGAAACTGTTTTATATGATTACAGCTACATGCGCCATCGTAGCATGCGCTAGCTTGCATCACCTTCAATACGAACACGCCTTACTCGCGAATCTCGGAATCTAATCGGCGGAACCCTATCATGGGCTCTCCATTCGCTGAAAATTTTGCCAAATGGTATGAACCGGGTGTCGCCCGAGTTTGCCAAGAGAAAAACGGTTAAAAATCATGTCAGAAACACTGCCAAAACGTTTTTTATGGAGAGAAAAAGCGATTAGGAAGCAAATTTTGATCAAATTTTATGTACTTTGGACAGACTAGAAACAGAAGAAGTTGAGCCCAGCCATCCTGTAGGTATTGGTAATCATCCGAATGCTCTTATATTCCGCATATATATACCCATTCCAGCTTCTTTAAGTTGGAACTGGTCATGCTCGAATTAACTTTACTGTCAGCGAAATTTTACTCATAAACCTATTTAACACAACATTATATGTATTTATAATGTTTAACCTCAACATCTCAGACAGAAGTTTATGCAATATTGATCAGTCCTGTACGGTTTGAACTGCCATCTTTTCAAACTGGGATTGTTTTAAACTATATTCTATGGAATTTGGGTTTGTTTTAGACTATATTATATGGAATTTATTTAGATTTTTGTGACCGTATAATGTTTTCGTGTAGTACCTTGTCTCTATTCTAATCTTATCTATATTTTAGCGCATACATATCATTTTGTTCTATGGACTACTGCAATCATGGTTGTACAATACTTATATTCTGTTGGGACCACGGTTCGATCTCACTGGAAGAAAACACTTTTGGCCATTGCAGCGGGCGGCTTGGGCGTGCGCTATGTGAATAATAAAGAGAGGTTAGCATATTTTGAGTCTCGACGATACGTTGCTGGGATCTCGGTATGCTTTTTCCTGGACAAGAACCAGGGGCTTTGCATCTGGACTTTCCAATCGCTGAAAATTTTGTTAGGGGGCAGGAAATGGGGGCGCTCGATTTTGCCAGTCGGCATTGTGCAAAGAGAAATGGGTTAAAAATCGTGTCAGAAACATTGCCAAAGCGCTTTGATGGGGCAAAGAAGCGCTTTTGAAGCAAATGTTGACAGAATTTGCTAAATTTTTTACTTCAGAACGAAATTTTGGTCAAGCTTTATGTACGTTGGACCGATTGAATACAAAAAATTTTCCAAAAGGGTGCCTGAACCAGGAGGCACATGTTTTGAACCAGATGGAACCGAAAAATGTCATTGCCCTTCCGCTCCACTCCCAATTTGGAGAGCACAGTAATTGCAGGGCCGCAAGTACATGTGCAAAATTCAAAAATTGATCTATAGATTCCGCCATTTCGAGACAAATAGAAGATTGATTTGGTTTACAATGCCCCAAATTGATGTCATGCCCAAATACTCCGCCGGCGCAGTTTGGTGAATTTCATTTTGGCAATTGCTGTCCGGCAACAATTTTGATTATGAGATCATAACTCTTGTTACAGGCATCATTATCCTGTCGCGAGCTAGAGCAGGTATTTTGAATCTATGAGCAAAAGACTGAAAAATATCCAACGACTCAAAAATATGGGTTATCCTATTATTTTTATCTGCGTTTCGAGAACGTACTTGTGAATTATTATTCTCTATATTTGCAAAAAATAGAATTTTTTCGCAAGCCGAACTACTGTCTGAGTGCAAACACAAAGCCAGGTGCACAAACAGATTCTATTACTCGTCGAATAAAAAATGTTTAGAAAATCCATCAATTATATAATGAGTTATCTATCGCAAAAACGTACACATTTGACCTTTATTTATGAAAACTCCGCTAGCTAAGATCACTAATTTTTAATAAATTAAGCCAACTAGCCGTTTTCATAAATGTATAAATATATTAGGCATGTATATACAGAAAAACGGATTTTGCCACTTCAATTTTTTCCAAAAAACTACTTAATTCGTAATAGTACGTATATATATATATTATGAATTTTTGGTGTAGTGAGTGAAAAGAGCAATTCGAAAAATTCGTATTGAGTGGAGCGAAGCGAAGCGTTTTTATTTTCTGTCTGGGAGTAAAAAGGACGATGTCCGTCCGTTCGTTCGTTCGGTCCGACGGATCTCAAGAACCACTGAACCGATTTTAAAAAACTTTTTTTGTTTGAAAGCCTTTCATGTCAGAGTGTGCACCTGATATTTGGGATTAAAAAATTTGAGTGGTTAATTAGTAATTAGCTAATTAGTTAAGCTTATGCAGCTAAAATAAAGAATTTTGCAATATTTGTGTTATTTATTGAAATAGAATTGTTTCGATCAAATCATTATAGGGTTTTTGGGTCGAAATATTCAAATATAATATTTTTACCAATGATAAAGCCCTATGCCCTATGCAATGTAGTTACAAGAACATAAAATTGAGTATATACATTCGTAATGCCACAGCCCAAGCTCCGCCCACAAATGTAGTTCCACTACCGACTAGTTAGTTATCTGTATTGTATAGTGATGAAATTGGACAATGTCCGTTATAGAGGATTTTTCGGTGGCAAAGAAAAGTCAACTTTGGCTCTACGGCATGATGCGCGCGATACCTCATTTGGAAGCTTGAAATCTCTATTTGTGGCCTTTAACTGGGCACAAAGCCCAACATCAACATTTTTCCTTGAAAAAACGGGCCTAAAGACCTCGTGTCGGAACGTGAAGGGCCCAAATAGGGATAGGGTATCTCGAGCCGGTGTAGACATTGAAGACAAATTAAGTTGTGTTTTTGTGGAACATATTTATAAGGCTGTATAAGTCTGTATATAATGGTTTGCGATCAGACTGTTTTAGGATGAAGGATTTCGGTTAGTAATGGGCCACGAGACCCAAAATATGCGAAATCGTAGTATTTCAGCAACCGCGAGCTATATTGGTATTTGTAGCATCATTTTACAGATGAATTTATTATCTATGTATCTAACAAGTCACTTCTCCATTCGCTGAAAAAAATTTTGCCACGTGGCATGAACAGTGTCCCCTGAGTCGAAACTAGAGGGCGTCGAATTTTGCCTGGGGTATGAACGGATTTAACCTTGTTTGAACCGGGGTTCCCCGGCTTCGTAATGTAAAAATTTTCAAAATTTAGTTGACCCAAAGTAGGTTTCTGGATTGGCCTATTTCACCCAAAAATATATATGAACCTATCTCCGCAACCACTCGAGTTACATGAGTGTTTTCGGTCTCATGTGTTGAGCAGTTCTGTATGTGATATGGTCATTGTTTGCGTCACAGTGTTAGATAAAAATGTTTTTTTTTCAGTGGGCCCAAGTGACCAAAAACATACGAAAATATCTTCAAATCGAAACCACTCGAGCTAAATGTATGGGAGTTATTGATCAGGTTTTGTAGAGCAGTATCGTCGTCTTCGTCACTGCACATGGTATATATCGTTATTGTCATTGTTTAAACTTCACGGTTGGGTAATAGTGGGTTTTTGAATGGACCCATGAGACTCAAAATACACAAAATAGTAATATCTCTGTAACCACTTGAAATATATGGGTATTATTGGTCTCATTTTATAGAAAAATTCAACACACCACATTCATTTTACACTGTTAGTTCCTTACACTGCAAGTTGAGTCAACCGGGGTTTTGAGCGTGCTTATGGCGCCTGAAATTCACGAAAACGGCAATGTCTCCCCAACCGCTAAGTTCGCTGTTCATTTGATAGTGCAATTTATCCTCTATGTACGTTTACATTCTAAGCCCCTAAATACTCAATAACTGTGTATAATCTCATTTACGAATCACATAGCTCATGTTCGGCTCATTTTATTCATTGATACTCAATACAGCTGGGTACATCTCTTCATATTACATATGCAACACTCAGAACCCACCTTGACAGTAAGCCAAGTTACTAGTTATTATGTCTGTACATCAAACTGAATATAAACATATTCGTTTGTGTAACTCAGTGCCGTTGCTCTAGTTTTCCTCTACCAGTATGTATTTCTGTTTACTGTGGATAATACTTGGATTTTTCAGGGATAAAGACATATTGCGGGCCTATTGCAAGTTGGCTAAAGTAAGTGGTTAAATGTATATTTTGATTAACTCTGAACCCGTTAAAGTTCGACTCATAGTAGTCACAATTTGAACGTTGTCATTCATTATCGACAAGACTGTCACCATCATCGTCAGAGATAAACAGAGGACGCGATTGAACAACGGCATTTTTTCTAGTGGGCCGCTGCTGTTTCTCGCTTATTTGCTGGCACCTGCTGCCATTTTACGGGCGGACTTCACAACGTTGTACGGTTGTCGCAGCCTCATTGCAGCACTCGCGTCCAAGTGGTATTGTTAGAACCCATGGCTTACCAGTTATCAACAGATTACTGGCCTATCCACAGCGTTCCGAAAAGTGGGGATACACAAGCTTGTGGACATATGTTTATTCGCGGTGAAATTCCAAAGTGGAATGAACAAAATTTTATTTTATATATTGTATATTTATATGTATATATTTACGTTGTGCTTTAACTGCCATGCAATTAGTTTTAGGCTAAAAACAGCGGTTTAGCACTAGAAATAACATTAATATTTAAAAAAATTTTTTAGTATACTTTATACATGGAAACATGAATTTAGTAAGTTAATATATCATGGATTTAGTTTATCACGAGCTTTCTGTTTGAGGGGGGGGGCGAACATGGGAGGATAAAGAAAGTGGAAGGTTCCTAATTTTGGGTTAGCCAAGATTAATAATTTTGCCGTCGCGTGTATGTCGAAGGGCAAATAAAGTGAGCATATTCGTCGCATAACATAGTCAATTCCATATTACCAATCGCAAAATCGTTGGTACAAGGAACGTCTGAGGCAGCCAGAGCTGACGACCCATTGATGACGAAAGAAAAGCATCGGTCGTGCGTTGGCACTGTTCACAACCCGATGAACGTCTAAGGCAGCCAGAACTAGCGACCCATTGATGATGAGAGAAAAAACATCGGTCGTTCGTTGGCACTATTCCGACACAACGAACGTCTGCGGCAGCCAGAGCTAGCGACGCATTGATGATGAGAAAAAAAATCGTTCGTTCATTGGCACTGTTCACGGGCCGACGAAAATCTGCGGGAGCCAGAGCTAGCGACCCACTGATGATGAGAGAAAGCATCGCTCGTTCGTTGCAATGTTCACGGACCGACGAACGTCTGCAGCAGCCACAGCTAGCGACCCATTGCGTTCGTTGGCACTATTCCGACACGACGAACGTCTGCGGCAGCCAGAGCTAGCGACGCATTGATGATGAGAGAAAATATCACTCGTTCTTTGGCACTGTTCACGGGCCAACGAAAATCTGCGGCAGCCAGAGCTAGCGACCCACTGATGATGAGAGAAAGCATCGCTCGTTCGTTGCAATGTTCACGGACCGACGAACGTCTGCAGCAGCCACAGCTAGCGACCCATTGATGACGAGATAAAAACATGGGTCGTTCGTTGGCACTATTCTGACACGACGAACGTCTGCGGCAGCCCAGAGCTAGCGACGCATTGATGATGAGAGAAAATATCGCTCGTTCATTGGCACTGTTCACGGGCCGACGAAAATCTGCGGGAGCCAGAGCTAGCGACCCATTGATGATGAGAGAAAAAACATCGGTCGTTCGTTGGCACTATTCCGACACAACGAACGTCTGCGGCAGCCAGAGCTAGCGACGCATTGATGATGAGAAAAAAATCGTTCGTTCATTGGCACTGTTCACGGGCCGACGAAAATCTGCGGGAGCCAGAGCTAGCGACCCACTGATGATGAGAGAAAGCATCGCTCGTTCGTTCAATGTTCACGGACCGACGAACATCTGCAGCAGCCACAGATAGCGACCCATTGATGACGAGATAAAAACATCGGTCGTTCGTTGGCACTATTCCGACACGACGAACGTCTGCGGCAGCCAGAGCTAGCGACGCATTGATGATGAGAGAAAATACCACTCGTTCTTTGGCACTGTTCACGGGCCAACAAAAATCTGCGGGAGCCAGAGCTAGCGACCCACTGATGATGAGAGAAAGCATCGCTCGTTCGTTGCAATGTTGACGGACCGACGAACGTCTGCAGCAGCCACAGCTAGCGACCCATTGATGACGAGATAAAAACATCGGTCGTTCGTTGGCACTATTCCGACACGACGAACGTCTGCGGCAGCCCAGAGCTAGCGACGCATTGATGATGAGAGAAAATATCGCTCGTTCATTGGCACTGTTCACGGGCCGACGAAAATCTGCGGGAGCCAGAGCTAGCGACCCACTGATGATCAGAGAAAGCATCGCTCGTTCGTTGCAATGTTCACGGACCGACGAACGTCTGCAGCACCCACAGCTAGCGACCCATTGATGACGAGATAAAAACATCGGTCGTTCGTTGGCACTATTCCGACACGACGAACGTCTGCGGCAGCCCAGAGCTAGCGACGCATTGATGATGAGAGAAAATATCGCTCGTTCATTGGCACTGTTCACGGGCCGACGAAAATCTGCGGGAGCCAGAGCTAGCGACCCACTGATGATGAGAGAAAGCATCGCTCGTTCGTTGCAATGTTCACAGACCGACGAACGTCTGCAGCAGCCACAGCTAGCGACCCATTGATGACGAGATAAAAACATCGGTCGTTCGTTGGCACTATTCCGACACGACGAACGTCTGGGGCAGCGAGAGCTAGCGACGCATTGATGATGAGAGAAAATAACGCTCGTTCATTGGCACTGTTCACGGGCCGACGAAAATCGGCGGGAGCCAGAGCTAGCAACCCACTGATGATGAGAGAAAGCATCGCTCGTTCGTAAGTACTGTTCACGGACCGACGAACGTCTGCGGCAGCCACAGCTAGCGGCCCATTAGTGACGAGAGAAAAAAATCGGTCGTTCGTTGGCACTGTTCCGACACGACGAAAGTCAGCGGCAGCCAGAGCTAGCTACCTGTTGATGACGACAGAAAAGCATCAGTCGTTCGTTGACACTGTTACGACACGACGAATCTCTGCCGCGGCCATTAATCTATAAAAACACGTTTAGTAGTATAGGTCGCAGGTTACCAAGCAGGAACCTTAGGGCTATAACTTAAATAACGGCATAGCTAACAAATCTCAGACTACGAGTATATCAGAAATAAATATGCTAGTGTTTGATTGATTTGGTATAGGGTAAGGTAGACACCGTTAAAGAAAATTAAAGAAGGTATAATTTCTTGCATTTGTGGTTATAAAGGTTTTCGAGGATGCTGAACACAATGCGATACTCCATTGGAACATATTATGTGTGACCAAAATACATTTGTTGGCATGATACTGCATGCCCTGGGACCCCCTTTGATTTATGCAAGATTTTGTGGGTTTCGATCTAATGGTGAAATTTGTTAAATCTGCGTATATAAAGGATATTGAGGCTCGCTAAAATAATGAGTTGATTCGTTCGAAGACATCTGTGACTAGAATCGTCTCTTGCCTGCAGCGATACCGTGAAGTATGGTATGCTGTATTCAGGAAAAACCGGAACCGTCCATTCAAACCGGATCCGAAACCGGAATTTGGTCTTCGAAACTTATGTATAGTAAAACAGATGAAGCAAGAAATGAAGGTGTGGTGGATCTAAAATGTATAAAAATAACTTTTAACATAAACTTAATGTATTGCGATGACATAATTGAAAGGTCCAGCACAATACATTATAATCATACAAATACCTGTAGATGTAATCGTATCAACATTATTATTATCATTCCTGATGTCGTCATTATGATCGCTAAAGCCGTTGAAGTTCTTGTTGTCCATTGTGTAAGCGTTGCAAAGGTGATTGTCCACAAACGTGTCGTCTTGTAGCGGAATAAGTCCAGCGTTGACACGAGCGGTATTTTTAATCTCTCTAAGCGCTTCCCATCTGCCCAGCTTTGCAAGAATCGTTTTTCAAAGCAAAAGTACAATACGATGCATCGGATAGTGACAAGCGAACCGTGAACAAAATCGTACAATCATGTTGAACAGTACCATCGGAAGCGCCTGACTTTCACATATCGCATGACGAAGCTCCGCGATAAACGACTGTTATAGACTGTTCACTTTACTAGTTGGAAATTCCGGTAGCTTTGCATCGATTAAATGCTAGGCAACGTCACGTCGTCGCATCGTTTCAACCATCGTATAAATTACCGGCCGAATGAAACGCAGCTCGCAACTACTGTCGTCGGAGTTTAGATTTTCTTCTTCGCAGTACTGTCAGGTTGGAGCGTAAGCGCAAGCAACGAACACAACAATGGGTACACTCCAGGGAATAACCGGAACCGTCTATATAAACCGGAACCCAAACCCGGTTTTCGGAATTTATATATAGTAAAACAGATGAAGGAAGAAATGACGGTATAGTGGATTTAAATACATTAAAATAACTTTTACATTAAACTTAATGTATTGCGATGGCATTATTGTCTTTCTGAAACTTTAAAGAGACTTAGGAAACTACTTATGTTTATTTATCGATTAATATGTCGGTTTTTGCACACTCTGAGCAATGAATGCCTTCCACTATACATCATTGCGTATACTGCGCCAAATGGAATGTGCTTACAAAGCTTGGAGCGTAGAACACATACTTTCGCTCTGTCTCCAGTAGCCTCTCTTTACTACATATACGTTTGTTACATGTTTTTCTGTAGTAAACTTGAAATTAGTGATTTATATGATTCTAAAAAATAATAGATAGAAGGTAATTTTCTGAATTGTGGTCAGAGGCACTGTTTAGGCTAGCGTTGGACAGGCCCTAGACATCGAAAGCTTCCAACGACGACACGTCAAATCACCAAAGCAATCAACTAGCACAGCGCAGAAGCGCTCCAGAATGGTAACGGGCATTACACCCGATGAGAAACGAAAGAAAGTCTCCAGCTATAGAGATGCTGTAGCCTGACTAAAACAGCTGTTCATCCTCGCTTAACGCTATCCTCACTGGATCTAAGCACGAGACTTAGAAGTTGGAGGGTCATAACGGATAACTCCTTCTCAGATCACAGATACATGGAAGTAAGACTAGGCTTTGAACTGTCTTCTCTCGCTCATACCGATGTACTAAACATAAGAACCATCAAGAAAGGACTGTTTTGCGATAAGACCTAAGAAATCTTTTAGATGGAGAACAGTCATCAGTAAGAAACACCTATTATATTGACACAAGAATTGCATGCATGAGCACAGCAGTTGCTGCCGCATCTGCTATAGCATGCAAAGTTAAACAAATCGGTGACAGAACCAGACCGAGATGGTGGAATTCCACCATAGAAAATCTTAGGGCTGGTTCTCGTCGGTTGTTCCATAGGGCAAGCAGATCCAAAAATCCCCGGACTGGGAACGATACAAGAACGCTCTGAAAATATATAAGATGGCAATAACAAAGGCCAAGACAGTGAGCTGGCCAAGACTGCTCCGAAATCAAGGGATGCAATAACACTTCCCGGCTAAAGAAGATAGTTTCTAAAACGAGAAGCCAGGAGATTGGAACCCTGCTATATCCTGATCGCTGGGCTACGAGCACTGAGATAGAAACGATTGGGCTACTTCTATCAACCCACATCATCCGTCGACCTCTCAGGTATCTCAAGCCAAGGTAATGTTTTCTGTTTGCTATTTATTACAAATATGAATGGGCTAATGCAATGGGCAAAGATTAATTTTGCCTCCGCATGTTCTCTATGGCCCAATAACTCATTATCTACATATCTATCTATCTATCAACCCACATTCCGGGATCGACTGCTGATATAGAACATGAGCCGGAAAGTAGAAGCTTTCGCTACTAACATGCTATGAGAACACTTTGCGAAAATATCTTCTCAATTGAAAGCATTAAATGGGCAATCTGCAGCTTTGATGCATTCAAATCGCCTGGTCCAGATGGCGTATATCCCACACACTTGATACTGGCCAAAGATTTGATAAGTGAAAAACTGAAGGAAATATTTTCAGCTTCTTTAGCGAGCAGTTACATACCATATGCCTGGAGAACATCGTAGGTTGTCTTCATTCCGAAACCCGGAAAGGATAGTTACGACAGCCCGAAGTCTTTCAGACCTGTTTGCTCTCGTCATTCCTCCTCAAAACAATGGAGAGACTGATTGACAGACATCTAATAGAAAAGGAGGGAGTTACGGCTATGTTTCATCCGAAGCAGCATGCATATCTACGAGACAAGTCTACTACTTCTGCTCTGCACGAGCTAGTCGGCACGGTGGAGGAGAAAATCCACAACGGCCGCTTAGCACTAGGTTGCTTTCTGGATATAGGATGGGCGTTTGACAACACGAATTTCTCTTCGTTCAAGAAAGCTTTCTGAAGTTTTAACATCTCGGAAGCAGTAAGTCACTGACTGTGCAACCTCTTATTATGTAGAAAGGTCACCACAACAATTGGCGACACGTCTACCACGGTAAACGTTCCGAAAGGTAGTCCACGGGGTGGCGTTCTCTCATCGATGTTGTGGTGTATCGTGATGAATAGCCTTCTTGTTGAACTAAATGTGAGAAATACACATGCGCAGGCATACTCTGATGACGTTGCCATCATCTGCAATGGGCATAATGTTGCATCATGCAAACGCCTGATGAATTCTGCTCTAAAAAGGTGCACAATTGGTGCAGCAAGAATGGAGTCGTGGTAAATGTGGCTTGATCATGTTTCACAGACACCGTAAGTCACAAGATTTGACACTTTGTCCATAGGAGGAGCAGAAATCCCCATTATGACAGAAGTTAAGTATCTTGGAATTGTTGTAGACTCTAAATTGAACTGGAAGCCCCATCTGGACTTCATTACTAAGAAAGCCAAGAGAGCCACAATGACGTGTCGTAGCTGTGTTGGAAAGTCTTGGGGCTTGAGGCCAAGTTCCTCCCTATGGCTGTTTTAAACGGTGATTCTGCCCATACTGCAGTACGGTGTCATAGTATAGTGGCATAGGCTCAAGGTTAGGTACTTTAAAAAGAAACTTTTGAGATAACGCGTCTGAATCTACTGGTGACTACAGGAGCAATGCACTCTACACCAACGATGGGGATGATTGCCATTATGGGAGTACTACCACCAGACATATCGCTCATCAGATAAGCTATAAACTGCTACCACAGACTATCTAACACTAGCCTGTGGACCCTCAATAATGGTATGCCAAATAAGGGTCACATGAATGTAAGTCAAACGATGGACTGGGTACCGTCTATTCGGCTCCAGTACACGCTCGAGACTTGTCTACAAATGTATAAACAGTCTACAGAAACTATCTGCATCTAACAAGGTGACATTAAGATGGATACCGGGCTATGAAGGTCATTTAGGCAACGAGGAAGCAGACAAATTGGCAAGACGGGGATCAGATATGAAATTCATCGGTCCAGAACTCATTTTACCAATACCCACTAGCAGAATCCGATTGAAGAGCCAGAAATGGGCTATCTCCACTGTACATGGTCTATGGGATTCAGAACAGAAATGCAGATAGACGAAAACCCTTCTACCTCAGATAAGGGATATATACAGTAAATACTTAAGGAAGCTGAATAAGAAAAGATTGAGATGGGCTGTAAACCTGATAACAAGGCATAATAGACTGAACGCCCATCTGTATAACATGAAACTTGCAAACACGCAGTACTGCACTGTATGCAACGAAAGGGACACAGCTGAGCATCTCTTACTCAGATGTCCAGGTGAAGATGCTCTAAGACTACGTATATATGGGAAGTCAAGAATTAATATGGAGATTATCCACTCTGAAGGAATTAGGAAGATAGTCAGATTCTCAACAGAATGTCAGAGATTTGAGTGAGGCGGACGTGAACGAGACTGTGTAATGGACACTTTCCTTTTTGTCTAAACACGGGTCGGGATCTCACCTCCTTGAGTCTCTTTTCTTGTCTATCTATCTAGCGTTTGACAATAAGTGCCCGTCAGTTAGATAATAATGATAACTTTCTAATCAGAATGCTATAAATGAAACAAACTGATGTTGCTCTCACAGTTTCCATAAATACAGTTCATTGCCAAGAAAGCAGTTTCTGGCTGCGTTGCAGATGACGTTAGTTTGCTTCGATTTAGATTGATTTTTCAAGTTTACAAGCGCACTGGCTGGTGCTTGACGCAATTTATGTTAGCCAAGCACTTCTGCGTAAGCCATACTCTGTTACTGAGTTGGACTGGTTCAATTCGAACGTACCCTTAGACTACTGAATGTATAAAATAGCAGTTACAAGAATGGCCTGGCTTTGATTGTTAACAAACTTCTGCAGGTTATGAAAAATTCCTACTGAAATTATGTGCCCTACTTACGTTTCACATGGCAAATTGCCTAGTTAATCTTTGATTTTGCTTGGTTGTATTGATCATGAGTATGATCATCAATTGTATGATGTATGAGTTTGATCATTGTATAATATATATTACATATCTTTGGATCACAGATGATGAAAAAATGTTGAAAATTTCAAACAAAAATTTTTAAACCGGAATTCTGGTTCCGGTATGCTTTTTGCCCTTTTCCGGAACCGCAACCGGAACACAATTTTCGCCGGAACTGGAATTCCGGTTACTCCCTGGTACACTCCCATCTCGTATAACTCAAACAGCAACGACAATATTTCTCGTTATATCTTCAGCGTGGCTTCTAAAAAGTTCCCCCGGAACAAATACAAAATTGAATGTATTGCCATGAGGTGTTTAGAATCATCGGCAATTTTCAAATATTCCAGAAACTCGAAACAATATTGCCGTCTTTCCATAACTATTAGTTTAGTTCATTGCTGTTTACCGGCCGATTGTTCTTTGCTCGTTGTGTTGGAAATACTGCAGCCAGCTGACGGGTGCCACCACTTTGAAAATTTTTTTCGTACAGTTCTCGTACAACAATCTTACAAACTCCGTGGATTATCGTACAATTACATTTCCTCCTTGTACTGTTCGCCAAGATTGTTCAGAAATGCATCTGAATCATCGTAGACAAACGGCATATCAGGCGTTCTGTTGTTACTGTACGAGATAAGCAGGTTATTCGCAGTAAATGCCATTCGTGACGTCGGCATATTTCAATGGATTTTTTAAACACCGGTTGCATATATACTACTAAGTCCTCAGTCTGTTAGCTGTAGCATACAAAACAATATATAACAAAACTTGAAATATTTATGATATATAATAGATGGCAACGAAATAATATTTTAATGGATGTTTAGTGTTGCATGCCTGAATGCAATTGGATTAAAACCCGTTATTGTTAGAACAGGTTATTGCCGCTTTTTTATTATTACTATTAAATTTGATTTATTTATACATTATTATGATCAATACGTCTTGGACACACAGAGTAAAAATGCCTTCCACTATACAGTCTTGCTTGAATTGCGTCAATCTGAATGTGCTTATACCGCATAGAGCGTTGACTAAACGCTTTAGCTCTGTCTCGAATCGTCTCCCTTTACTAGACTTACGTTTATTACAAGTTATTCCGTAGAAAGCTTGAAATTATTGGTTTATATGATTCTTAAAGAAACTAAAGGAAGGTATACATACAATAATTTTTTGTCAGAGATATTGTTTAGTCTAGCGTTGGACAACCAGTGCCCGTCCGCTAGACGATGATGATGACTTTCCTATCTGAATGCTCTAAATGAGATAAACTGTTGTACTGGTCGCACAGTTTCAGTAATTAAAGTTCATTACCAAGAACGCAGTTATGGCTGCTTCGCAGATATGTTACTTTAATTCAATATAGAATTACAGGGTGGCTGCGCCCTGGAAAATTCTTTAAAATCCTGGATGAAAAGTGTCTTGGAAAATCATGGAAGTTGGAGTGCTCTCAGTAATACAACACCGAAATCCTGGAAAATTGGGAGAAACGTCCTTGAATTTCGAGGCTAATTTTTTGAGTTCAGACAATTCAAAAAATCTCGCCGCTTCGCACAGCACACCAGCCACATCTACGGTAATGGTCGAAGGAATCGAATGCACGAGCTGTAGCTCCTCAGCAGCCTGGTCCCATCACTTTTGCTTGTGACTCGCTCGCGAAGTGAGTCGGGCTGACGTTTTATGGGCGATGAAGCTAGCTGTTGTGCATTTGTCACAAAGAAGTTGCATTGTTGGTAGATATGTTTCGTGATAGTGCCATTGCGAAACAGTTTTCTCTTAGCAAAAGTAAAGCTGCTTATGTCATCACGTTTGGTCTTACTCCTTATTTCAAGCAGGAGTTCTTGCTCCAATTATCGGAATACGATTTTCGTTCCTATGCTTCGACGAAGCGCTGAACACTGTTTCACAGAGTGATCAAATGGATATTATCGTAAGATTTTGGGATCACAAAGTGAACACTGTTTCTACACGCCACTTGAACTTGAGCTCACATACGCCATATACAGGGTCGCAGCATAAATGCAATGCTGAAAGTCCGGGATTCGCACTTGTAGGAGTTTTAAAGTTTATGGATAGAGCGCCCTGGAAAATCCTGAAATTTCAGTGCTGCATGTGCGCAGTCACCATGGAATTATTTACAAAGTTTGGGTGGTGCTTGATGCAATTTATATATGTTAGCCAAGCTTACAGCAAAATACTTCTAAAAACATGCTCTGTTACCGAGTTGGGCCGCTTTAATTGTAACATGCGCCGCAGACTTTTGAATTATTCTTAAAATAGCTGATTCAAGTATCGACCTGATCAACAAACTCCTGCAGTGTTAATATGAAAGATTCCTACTGAAATTTTGTGTTCTGCTTACGTTACACACCGCAATTTGCTGAATTAAACGTTTCTTTTCTTTTCGTCATATTGGAATTTGATCATTGTGTAATATATTAGATATGTTTAGGCCAAAGATGAAGCAAAAATGTGGAAAACATCAACAAATTTTTTAAATCAGAATTCCTGTACGTTTTTTGCCTTTTCCGAAACAGTAACCGGAACACGAATTTCGCTGTAACCGAAACCGGAATTCCGGTTACTCCCTGGCTGTAGTATGTATTCTTGCCGATGTTGATCATCACTAGCGAATGTGGGAAGTTGTATAATAAATGAAACCAGTTACTCCCACAGAGAGGGGAAACGGCACGAGTGCGGCTAATCTGAGCTTAGTGACTATTGTAGTGTTCAAAATTCATCTTGGATTGGGAACAATATGTCAATCAAGCATTCCGGTTTAATGTCTGGCCTAGATGTTATGTTTGGTTGAACACTGCTGCTCTCCTGCATGCCCGTTACTGCAATTTTATATTAGCAATTATTTCATTTAGAGTTACGGTGATCAAACAGTCCCAGTCAATTTCAAACACCGTCGGATAACTGCGGTTGCCAATCCTGTCGCCAAAGACGGGTAAGCTGGCGGCTGGGCGTTTGATGAGCTATTTTGTAGCGACAGTGTTGGTTTTTGTTTGCAGAAACCGGATTGTTGGCCCATGAATGATATTAGCAGGAATTGATATTTAGATCATTTATTTTAGCAATAAAATAAATTTATTTTAAATGTTTAAACTTGTTTAGCGATTGTTTATTTTCGTAGAAATATAAATACCATTTAATTTATATATGTGACTGGGCGGACGCAGCACCGAAAAATCGCTAAAAACCACGAATGCCAAGAAACGTCGAAACAGCCAAAAGACTCCGAGAAACCAGGATGTCGTAAAAACCCCAAGAAATTCCCATTTTTTTACATTTTTTATTGCGCCATGTTGTAGAATCAAAAATATAAGTATTACTGTTACAATTATTGATTTTTCATGTATAGTAACGCGACAAATTGCATGGTTATATGTGGCTATTAAATTTTATGTTACAGTATTTTGGTTGTCAATCAATCTACTAGTCCAGCTGTTACGTGTTATTTTCCTGTTTCCTGTTGGGCACAGTTATTTAATTGCGACGGTGCTAATAAGTTATAACAGGTGTATTTTGATCTGAATCCTCCATTCGCTGAAAATTTTGCGAGGGGGCGCCCAATTTTACCAGGCGGCATAATGCAAGAGAAAAACGGTTAAAACAGTGTCAGAAAGCTTTAGATGGTGAGAAAAGCGATTTTGTAGCAAATTTTGACAAAATTTGCGAAATTTTTGGCTTTAGAACGAAATTTTATTTTACAAATTTTGATCATATTTTATGTAAAATGTTCTAAATCAGGGGGAATCGAAAAATGCCAGGCCCCCCATCCCCCACAATTTGGAGAGCCCAGCTGATATTTGTTACCTCTGTTTAGGCTGAACATAGAACCCCGAATTTTTCGAAAGAACCCCGAATAATTGAAACGAGGTGTCAGCGACCACACTGGTTTTATAACGGTGATCGTTTTGTATTTTCACCATTTTTCATTCGTTTTTCTGACATAAATAGTTGAATTCGAGTGGAATGAGCGAGAGAAGCTTCGCTCGCGAAACGAGAATTTTCAATTTTGGCTCTGGAGGATGGTTGAGGATGTCCTGTATGTGTGTGCCTGTCGCACCTGGATCTCGATAACTGTTGGGCCGATTTTGATGGTAGCTCATTCGAACCGCAATGGTCGATTTTGGTGTAGTGACGGAGCCCGATTTTTGAATTGTTTCCCGTGGGAAAAGTTATGGGGCAAAATGACGTCATTTTGGCCCATTTTTCGGGCACGCCCTACAGTTTTTGCGACTAATAGGCCTATTCCATGTAGCTTTACCAAGGCTTTCCAATGATATATAACAAGTTTTTCAACTACAGCCCAATCTGGAGTCTACAAGCTTATGGTTGGCGCCAAATTTCATATTTGGTTAAAAGTCGTGGGAAATCCACCTAAATGTGTGTTTTTTGTTGCTTTTAGTGTCTTATATGGGGTTTTCCGGGCAGATAAACTCATTGCAAGTGTTAAAAATATTGTTGGGAAAATATATTTTACACTTCTGGTTCATACTTGGCATAAAAATGACGTTTTCGAAATTTTTGGTGAGAGGTCGTGGGAAAAGCACCTGAATGTGTGTTTATTGTTGGTTTTAGTGTCGGATATGGGGTTTTCTGGGCCGACAAGCTCATTGCGAGTGTCAAAAATATTGTGTGGCAAATATTTTTCACACTTCTGCTTCGGAGGATTGTTCTCACCACTCGAATTCTGGCTCGCAAGTGAGCTTCACTAGTCTTTACATGTGTTTTAGTATTGTTGAGAGTTCCTAGTTCCCAAAAATCTGTTTGAGCGTAGATCTTACAAGTTCCCTATTCCGGTGACTCTTTAACACTATTTCGGCGATGCTTTCATATGTGTAAACTGTGATGAAACAGTCGAAAGAGTTTTCTTTTGGATATATTATTGAGTTTTAGTAACTGTGCTTGTATTATGTCTTATTCATTGTAGAGGCGCCATAGCCTTGTTCGAAAAACATGGCTTACCTTTGCTTCATCTTGCAGGTTTGGATGTCACCTTGATTAAAGTGAGTAGTTTGTAGCATTTCATGAAATTTTGTGGGTTATGCGCGACTGAATTTAAGATGATTTAATAATAGAAAATGATTCTTGCAAGACGCTACTTAGCGACGTTCAATCCGGTATTCCCGATAGGTAACTTAGTAGCGTTTTCTAGCTTTGTATTTTGATATCATTTTTGTTCTCAAACAAATCTAATGCAACTGTGACGTTTTAAACTGAATGAAACGGTCCTATAGTTTACCAGATATTGTTCTCGCAGATAACCCATTTTGATTTCTGATCGGACAATTTTTGTTTACAAACAAACTTGATCTTCGCGAACGGAAAATACTCTGTTTTCGACTTTTTAGAAGCTGTCCAACAACGTAATTGTTACAAAATAAAATGGTTAATGGAGTAGTAACCCTATGTTTATTCGCACATAATATGCCATACTTTCAAAGTGTTTTGTAGAACCGTTTGGTGACTCGCTAGTCATCCGGTTTTTGTCGCAGCCTACTACAAACCTTCATGTAGTAAATATTAAAACAGTTATCGAGGAACTCAGCGTTTCAATAGGGTCCTAGCTACCGGAAAATTGTGAAAAAGTAGTAGCTAAATTACAGGGAATAACCGGAACCAAAATTTACCGGAACCAGCAACCGGAACCGTCCATTTAAACCGGATCCGGAACCGGAACCTGGTCTTCGAAATTTATATATAGTAAAACAGATGATGGAAGAAATGAAGGTATAGTGAATTTAAAATGCATTAAACATAACTTTTACATTAAACTTAAGGTTTTGCGATGGTATTATTGCCTTTCTGAAACTTTAAAGAGACTGATGAAGCTAATAATGTTTATTTATCGATCAAATATGTCGATTTTTGGACACCCAAAGCAAAAATGCCTTCTACTATACACCGTTGCATATACTGCGTCAAATCGAATATGCTTACAAAGCTTGGAGCCTAGAATACACACTTTCGCTCTGTCTCCAGTCGCGTCCCTTTACTACACACACGTTTGTTGTATGTTCTTCTGTAGGAAACTTAAAATTATTGGTTTATATGATTCTAAGAGAAAATAATAGATATAAGGTAATTTTCTGATCAGTGATCAGAGACGCTGTTTAAGCTAGCGTTGGACAAACAGTGCCCGTCAGTTAGGTCATAATGATGATAACTTTCTTATCGGAATGATTTAAATGAGACACACTGTGATGCTGCTCGCACAGTTTCAATAAATACAGTTCATTGCCAAGAAAGCAGTTTCTAGCTGCGTTGCAGATAACGTTAGTTTACTTCAATTTAGACTGATTTACCAAGTTTACAAGTGCACTGGCGGGTGCTTGACGCAATTTATGTTAGCCAAGCATACCCTAAGTAGTTCTGCGAAAGCCATACTCTGTTACCGAGTTGAACCGGCTTAATTCAAACGTATCCCACAGACTTCTGGATGTGTAAAATAGCTGCTACAAGCATCGACCTGGCTTTGATTTAACAAACTCCTGCAGGTTATTATGAAAAATTCCTGCTCAAATTATGTGCCCTACTTACGTTTTACACGGCAAATTGGTTAGTTAATATTTTCTTTTGCTTGGTTGTATTGGAGCTTGATCATTGTATAATATATATTACATATGTTTGGATTACAGGATGAAGCAAAAAACGTGGAAAATTTCAAACAAAATTTTTAAACCGGAATTCCGGTTCCGGTATGGTTTTTGCCCTTTGCCGGAACCGGAACCGGAACACGATTTTCGCCGGAACCGGAATTCCGGTTACTCCCTGCTAAATTCATCTTCGGGTAGAGATAGATTTTGACATTTGTTGGATAGCAAATGCGATGATGATGTGGCCATTAGATGAACGCTAATAGCTTTATACTTCAGACGCGCCGAGATATGCCCAGTTTGGAGTTTATGCCGCCGGTAAGTGAAAACGCAGTGCAGAGCACTGACATGTTAGACTAGGTAACAAAATCTAGTGTCGGAAAAACCGCCGGAAGTAAAATGTATATCCCTAGGGTAAAACACTTTGTACGAACAACAAAATAGTAGGCTAACCTATCTGTTTGATTCTTTCCTGTTTCTGAATTTCAGAATTTAGAATGGTTGTCATGTGCATTTTGTCCACAGCATCACAGATGTTATGTTGTGGTTGGAGTTACTGCAAAAATACATAGAAATTTTAGCTCGCTACGGGAAACATTGTTAGACTACAAGACTCTTAGCGTCAAATTGGTTACTTGTAGTCTGACACTTAGTTCAATGGCTTGCCGGTAAGGCATTATAGATAGCTACGTACGGAAATGATATTTTGGGAAGCGGTGTTTCGCTTTCGTTTTAGAGGTTTATGCGATTTATTTAGTTTATATAGACTTGTATTCCAAGGGGTTGACTTGTTTTGGTTACCGGTTGCTTGCGAAATCAAAATATCCCCATTTCCAAAAATGTTTCAAGTAATTTTAATTTATTTCAACCCACGCCATTTTATGTTTCGGATCTTTTTATGTTGTTAAAATATTTCTACACACAAATCTCGACGTGCCACTAGTTTTTGAAATTTTTGAAAAAGTTTGTGTTTGCATCTTGCTAAAGAATCAAAAACCGATGAAATTTGCCCTTTTATTGCCAAAAAGGGGACTGACGTAAACACGACGGTAGTTTATGTATAAAAAAATCTGCAGTGACTTGTTTTTTGAACACGTCTTGTCATACTTTGCCGTTTTAATATTTTTTCAACTTTAAGCTAAAATCTGTTTCGATCTCGGAAAAATTAAGAAATCTACCATGAGAAGATTTTTAAAATATGAATTCGTTCGCGAAAAATATTCTGACCCTATAATGTTGAAAATTCGCCGACTTACGAATTGGCAGCGTTTGGCTATATTGTAGCCAAATACCGCTTCTCTGATGTCTAGTTGGGCTCCTATGGTTTTCTGACACACCCTGTGGGAATCCCAGGATACCCGAACTGCCGCAAATTACCACTTTTTGGCCGAGTTTAAGCGTTTAGGCCCGATTTTTGGTCCAAACCTTCTATTTATTAGCTGTTGGGCTACGTTTTACCCTAACCTATCCGCTTTTGTACAAGTATTTGCGCAATACCAGGATTGCTTGTGTTTTCAAAGTGTACTGGTCTGTTTATATTGGATTCTCTCACTTTCCAAGTCTCCCCATGCGCGCCGTCCACTCGACCGAAACACCTATGTTCAGCTAAATCCAAAAATTTTAAAGTTTTCTTCATGTTCAAGTTTTAAAATTCATGTTTTTGTATGGGAAATGTTTTTCAACGTTAATTACCACTATTTTTAAATGTTACTGCATATCGTCTTATAGTATTAAAACACTTCCATGACAGTAAAAGTACATGAAAATTAGAATAATTTAGCATTTTTGTCAAAAATTTATAACCACACTTGGAAATTTCACCAGAGAAAGAACATGGGGCTCCTCAAAGCCTCCCTCCTCCGCCTGGCTTTTCGGAATTCAGTGGACAAGCCACATGTACGGCATCTAACCATCGGGAAATTTCCGTGTAGTCGTCTGTTAAGATGTTAAATATACGATTCAGCACAATTCTTATCATCAGTCTGTTATAACGGTAATGTTGAATCAACAATTGATGCTTTTTTGAGGCTGTGTAAGAAGCTTTGGACCTCGGTGTCGGCAATGACTCAGAGGAAATTCGTAACGTAAGAGTTGGTTCTACGGTCCCAGCTGGTACCTCGTAGGGGATTACAAGTACCTAGGTGCCAGTGATTTTAAAAGATTTTGCTACCACACGCTGGGCTCTTCATTCGCTGGAAATTTTGCCAGGGGCATGAACCAGCCCGCTTGGTTCCGGACCGGGGGCGCCCAATTTTGCCAGAGTGCATTTTGCTGAGAGAAAAACGGCTAAAAATCGTGTCAGAAACACTGTCAAAATGCTTTTCATGGGAGAAAAAGCGATTTTGAAGCAAATTTTGGGAAAATTTGCGAAATTTTTGGCTTCAGAACAGAATTTAATACAATTTCTAATCAAATTTTGTGTAGGTTGGACCGACTGGGAACAAAAAATTTTCCAAGCGGTGGTGAACCGGGAGGGACCCAAAAATATAGCCAGGTGGACATGAACCAGGGGGAACCAAAAAATGTCAGCCCTCCCCCAACCCCCCCCCCCCAGATTGGAAAGCCGAGACACGGTGAACTCGTACCCTTGGTAAATCCAACAATTCAAAGTTTCAACGTATGTTGTCGTAAGCTCGCAAGTTCTCCGCTTAAGCAAGCCAAAAGATAAGTTAACCAAGCCTAGGTAATGGCGACGCTGTAAAACTCTGGGGTGCCTGATGATGTGTGAGTGAGTATCCCGTTTAGTCGACCATGGTCCAACTTGATAGCAATCTCGTATCAATTGCAAGGATATTTCTACTCTGTTGCTCCAGTTGACAAGTCGGCTAACTATCTACGATGGTAATACCTAACCATTTCTCTGTCTTGCAGATAAATCGGTAAATTCTAGATGCACATCTACCGCTTTTGACAGGAATCTCAGGTATCTATCGTCTCCCTTTTATCGTTCTCGTTCAGGAACCTTATGTTGGTGAAGATGGTACCGTTCACAACGGTATTAGCAATTCAAGTAGCTTGTGATTTATCATCGATGTGACCGGCCCAGACCTGCTTATTGTGCATATCTTCAATAGTTTGGTCTTCGGTAGTGTTTATTTGTCTTTTTATGTGGAGAGAGATCCACCTACTACAGGACTCATGAATCTTGTTGACTACTGTCGCTCTCACGATGTGGGACTTCTTGTCAGTTGTGATTCAAATTCATGTCACATGGTATGGGGCAGTTTTAACATCAACAGAAGAGGGAAAGCTGTCTTAGAATTTATCGTTGCTGAAGATCTCCATGTAGCTTATGTTGGTGCCCAGTCTACTTTGTTACTTCTAATCGATCAGAAGTAATTGCAACATAGTTTCCACTGCATGCGCTAGTTGGAAAATCGTGAATATTTCCTTTTTTGGATATGGCAGTCAATCATAACTCCGCGTTTTCGGATAGACGGATTTCAACAATTTTTTGTTCGATAGCAAAAGTGACGACGATGTGCCCTTTAGTTGAACACGAACAGTTCCGCAGTAATCTTCCGGGCCAAAATGACAAAATAGTATTTTTAGGGTTCATCGCCAAGTCTGGCCATACGGGTACAAGAATTTCGCAGCCCATATCTCGCGATACAAGCTTCGCATCGTAAACACGACACCAACAGACTGCGCTCTCCAAATTGAGGGCTGGCATTTTACGGTTTCCCTGGTTCAAAACAGGTGCCCGTGGTGCGTGCCCCCTGGGAAGTTTTTCTCTTGGCAAAATGCCCCCTGGTATAATCGGGCGCATCGGTTCGGAACTAGGGGGCTCTTCCCCTCCCAGGTTCATGCTACCTGGCATAATTTCAGCGAATCGAGAACCCAGACAGAATCAGCTCATCGAGATTTACAACTTTGGTGAGTTCGACTTATTTGTGGATCCGCTGAGAGCCCGAATATTGTTCATCTTCTCTTTACCAGAAATAGTGATTTTTCAAATTTCGCCGTGTTATTGCTTGTTGTTACCTTAGGGGTGATGTCCGTTCCTCCTCGTGGTACCCCTGTAAACTCCCCGCTCAAGCGGGGTGACCTGAACGCGGACCCGCCCCGGTGACAGGCTCGACGACAGGCCGATCGGGGTGTATACATCAACTACCGTCGCTACCATGAAAAAGTCTTCAACGAAACCAGTAAAAGCTATGGCGTCCACGCAAATCGACGCAACTCATCAAGGCCCGGATATGTCGACAAATCAGCAAGGGTTCCCATCGTAAGGACGGCGACGGGACGCAAGCAAGCGAGTCCAATTCAGCGGAGGGCAAGGCCCGGTACCACCGCTGAAAAGATAGCGATGGCCCACCACACGCCACGAGACCAGCGAGAAGATCCGCATCGCAACGCTCAACATTGGCACGATGTCTGGCAAAGGCGAAGAACTAGCAGCGACGCTCCGAAAACGACGCATCGACATCTGTGCACTTCAAGAAGTCCGATGGAGTGGAAGCGTCAGCCGCAACCTGGAAGGCGAACGCGGCGCCAACGGCTACAAAATGTTCTATTTTGGCAGCAAGAACACCCGCTACGGCACCGGAATCGCCATCTCCGAACGCAGTCGGCGAGGTGCAGCGCTTCGACCACTGACACATGAAGATCAAGATCTTTGCGGCCGAACGCACAGTTCAAATCTTTACCGTCTACGCGCCGCAGACTGGTCGACCAGACGCAGAGAAGGATATCTTCTACAAGAACCTTGAATACAACCTCAGCGCCATTCCTGCCAACGACTACGTCATCGTCGTCGGCGAGTTCAACGGCCAAGTAGGCGAAACGGCAGACGGCAATCGATGTCACGGCAACAAGGGCTGCGGCACGCGCAACGAAGATGGCGAGCGCATCATCGAGTTCGCTGACACGCATGGCCTCGCGATCACCAACACTTGGTTCAAGAAGCGTCTGACTCACCTGCCGACGTTCTACAATGGGCCAAACAAGTCTCAAATCGATTTCATCCTCATCCGACGCCAGCACCTCAAGACGGTCACCAACGCCAAGACCATCCCATACGAGACAGTCTTTGCCCAACACCGTCCAGTGGTCGCTGTGCTCAAAGTCAAGCCACCGCCACCACCACGTCCCGACCGTACCGGCACGGCACGCTTCAAGTGGTGGAAGTTCAAGGAGAAGAAGGACGAGATGATCCAGAGCATCAAAATGCCCACCGTAACCACCGTCGAAGAAACATGGAAACGTGCCAAGTCCACCATCCACCAGGCGACCGCGAAGACCGTCGACATCACCAAGCCCGGCAAGCCGATCATCAACCGCGACACCTGGCTCTGGACCGAAGACGTAAAACAGAAAGTCTAAGAGAAGAAGCGCCTCTACCACGCGTGCCGTAAGGACAGAACTCCTGCAAACCTGCGAAAATACAAGGACGCGAAGAAAGCCGTCGCCTCTGCCCGAGCCCAGCAGTTCCAAGAACTCTACACGCGACTCGACAATCGCGAAGGTGAACGCGACCTCTACAAGCTAGTCAAAAGCGAAAGCAGGACAAGCGAAAGCATTACATCGAACGCTTCTTCTGCGTCAACGACGACCACGACAATCTTCTCACCGAGCGCCAAGCAGCCACGGAACAATGGTGCAAGTACTTCGAGCGAATCTCCACCGAAGAGTTCCCGCATCCGCCTCTCTCACACAGCCATTCAACGTTTGGCGCCGTCCAACCCATCACCGCCGAAGAAGTATGCGACGCGATCAAGCTGATTAAGACCGGCAAAGCTACTGGACCCGACGACTTCGCTGCCGAGCTCTGGAAGTCGAGAAGCTGGAGCCCAGCACCCTGGCTGGCCCGTTTCTTCAATCAAGTCACCGACGAGCGCCGAACCCCGAGCGACTGGCAGAACAGCACGACCATCCCGATCTGGAAACGGAAAGGCAACTCGGCCGACTGCGACAACTATCGCCCGATCCGGCTGCTCTCGCACACCATGAAAATCTTTGAACACATCATCGACAATCGGATCCGTGACATCACCAAGACCACCGTCAACCAGGCCGGCTTTATCAAGGGCTGAAGCACAATCTACGCGATCCACACCGCCAGACTACTGTTGGAAAAGTATCGCGAGAAGAAGAGGCCGCTCCACGTCGACTTCCTCGAGCTCGAGAATCCGTTCGATCGCATGCCGCATCAACTCATCTGGTACGCGCTGCGTGACCATTACGTTCCTGAAGAACCTATCCGATGGATGCAACTGCTGTACAACGACCAGCAGAGCGAAGTCCGCAGCGTCGCCGGCACGTCCAAGCCACTCCGCATCAGCGTCGGCGTCCACCAAGGAAGCGCCCTCTCGCCGCTTCTCTTCATCCTCGTCATGGACACCATCAGCCGCGACATGCAACCGCCAACGCCCTGCACCCTGCTCTACGCAGACGATGTAATGCTCGCCTCTGAACACAAGTCCGCAGCTCGTACAGACATGGAATGACCGCCTCGCCGAACATGGTCTCCCCCTCAACATCAAGAAGACCGAGTACATGACGACTGCTCCAGACGAACCAGGAACGATTGTCGTCACCGGCATCGACCTGCCTCGTGCCGAACGCTTCAAGTACCTCGGCTCCACGCTCTCGGCCGACGGCGACCGGCGACACAAAGTCAACTCACGAGTCAACGCTGCCTGGATTAAGTGGTCGTCGACTACCGGCGTCCTCTGTGACAAGAAGATCAAAGACAACCGTTCCGTCGTTCGCTCCGTCGCCTCTACGGCTCCGATTGCTGGCCCGCAACCAAGGACACAGAACGCCGCCTCGCCCTCATGGAAACCAAGATGCTGCGATGCACCAGCGGCGTCACTCGCTTCGATCACGTCCGCAACGACGACATCCGCGGCCGCTACGGCGTTGCACCAATCGCCGACAAGATGCGCGAGAAGCGACTCAGCTGGTACGGACATGTCCTGCGCGCCGACGACAACTCGCTCACCAAGACCGGTCTCCATCTCGAGATTACCGGCAAACGCCCGAAGTAACGCTTGTCCGACACGCTTCACGCTGACATGAAGATAGCCAACGTCCACCCGAACGACGCCCAGAACCGCTCAAACTGACTCGCTCACCAAGACCGGTCTCCATCTCGAGATTACCGGCAAACGCCCGAAGTAACGCTTGTCCGACACGCTTCACGCTGACATGAAGATAGCCAACGTCCACCCGAACGACGCCCAGAACCGCTCAAACTGGAAGAAGAAGACCCAAATGGCCTACCCTGCATCGAAGCGGGAATAGCGCCCGGAAGAACAAAAAGATTGCTTGTTGTTACCTTGCAATGAGGTCATATTACATTATCAAACACGTTGGATATGATGATTTTGTTATCTAAAGTCTTCAAGACATTCCCGTCTTTCATAATTTTATTTCCTTTGTGCTGCTCTAAGCTTTAAGGCTCGAGATTTATGGCTTCATTTCTGATAATACTCTGGTTTGCATCTTCAGAATCTTGTTAGGTTTATTTTTGAGTCTGGCAGGTTTTGTTCTTAATGCTGGATTCATTCGTTGTTAGAGTCGTGCAATGGATTTTCAGTCTCCACACTTTTATATAGTACTCTTCTTATATTTATGCATTTATGTAGTCGTCTTCAACCAGCGACAATGTTAAAACTAAGCATTTACGCCTTTTTTTATCAATTATTATAACTACAGTTATTACGAATTACTTTTACTATTTGAGCCCAGGCTTTTTTCAAGGTTTTTACAATTTTAGGTTAAGACATGGTCTGATTACAATTTTTGGGTTTAATTAAACATTTCTGAGTTTTCAGTTTTACTGGGTGTATGTGTGACGATTCTAAAGATTATAATGCCATTTTTCGAAATAGGTTCCGCGCTCCCCCACTGCATGGCAGGCGCGTGGAAAATTTTAGCAACATTAAGAGCAAAATTACAGAATTATGATTATTGGATTTACGTGAAAAACCAAGAACGAAAAGTGAAATTATAATATATTCGATTTAAGACATTTAATTTGATGGGCAATTTCGTCAAAAATGGCGATTTAAATAAAAAGTTTCGACAAAAAATTACTGGGTCCAGTTTGGGTCTGATTGGAACATTCTGGGCTTAGGCCCACTCGCGAACCCAAAATACCAGAATATTTGATATTTTAACCTGAAACGGCTTGATATTTTCTGTTGTTTGTAGCCCGAAAGTGTCGATCAGTTTCGCGAACTTCTATCGGTAGTGGACGAAAAAGAGTCTGATGCAGTTGTGGTTGTCGGCGGCGATGGAAGTACTTCGTTGGTTAGTTTAAAACTGACATTCCCTCGAGTGCAGCAAAGTGCGCATAAGGCAACGAAACTTGTATGCTGGATGTTACAATTGTTAACTCGTTTCTGTATACAAGCTTGTATTATATAATAGTTAATTGTTTGAGGCAGGGTACCACAATTAAGGTTCGTAAATTCGAGGTCAGTGCGGGACCCCGAGGAAGGTGAATTTAGATAGGGTTCGGATGTAAAATTTCTTTTCAAAAATTCAAAAGCAGAATTCAACATAGGCTAAAACAGCTTGAAGTCAAATTTTAACCAGTTACTTCACCGTCAATGCGGAATGTTGTGCTAATCTGACGTCGAAATTATAAAATTTTCGTTGTATTTCGCGGGGTCGGAAACGAATTAGTGAAGAGGTACTGGCTCAGAGGAATAAGTCTCCCATTTTATAAGGCCTGGCAGCAACCTTCACTTTGTGTCAAACGGTATGTACTTTATATGAGACATCTTTTCGTGAAAATGACTTGCATCCAGTGCATTATTTTGGCTTTGCAATGGAGGGGGAGGGCCCCCCAGGTATTTCGGGCTCCCCAGATGCGCCTCAGTTCAGCCCCACCAGTTATTTTTGGCTACCCCCTAGTTTAGCCTCCCCTAGGTCCCCCAGGTATTTTTCTGCACTATTAAAATCGGCCAATTTTTCTTTGCGATGCCTATTTTTTGCTTAAAGAACTAAAAAATCCCTAAAATTTTGCCCTGCGAGGCTGAAAAACTGTATAATTGCAGTTAATCTATACGGTTTTACTATATAATGTAGCTACATTGGTATTGTATATTTTATTGTGACTCGGCCATTTATGATGTTTTCGCATTTTTCAGTCCCCAGTTCAGTTCGGGATCCCCCAGTTAGACATGGGGAAACCGCCTTACTTGTGGCCTTGCCGTTCTATCTGGGGATCACTTACAAAATGGCAGATAATATTTGATCAAGGCAGACTCGCACATTACCTTCGCCAGTCCAGCATGCTCGTCTTTGTGTACAGCATCGCTTGTACAATGCTAGATAATATTGTCGGCCAAGCTGTTTCGAAATTAAAATACGACGCAATAATATAGATTGTTTCCGAAATGGAAATAATTATTGAAAATGTTGCACACCGATTTTCCGCAGTTACGGTCGAAATGCAATTATACGATTTTTCCACGACATGTGAAAGTGGAATGTTTTTCTATATTAATGTATCGATCTGAACAGGACAATATCTGGAAACTATTTTTAAAGCTATAATGTACATGTCTAGATGACTATGGTGCAAATGGCAACTGGATTTTCATCTTCAACATTCAGTTATAGCTTATCGATTGAGAAACTAAAGGTTTTCGAAGCGGAGCAAGTGTAGTGTTCTATTTCCATTTTCGGGTAAAAGGCAGAATGTGTGATTTTTGTGTGTCGTCTTTTATCGTTTGCGAATGGATTTTAAAAATTTTGTATTAAAGGCAGTACAAATACTTTTTTCATTCTTTGGAAGATTATTTTTTCATTTTTTTAAAATTAAAGGAGTGTGAAAAATATGAGATGCGTTATGTGCTGGTAGCTTGCCTTATTGCCAAGGTGGTGAATTCTGCTCGGTGTCTGCGCGCGGGAAATTAGCTTTCGCTGCGGCCAATGCGACAGATCGAGCTTCAAAACGGGAAATTGGGCATAAGTCCGGAATAAAATCGGTATATTTAGTACAATTTTTCGAAATTTCACGATTAACCTGAAATATTGAAAAATATCGTTAGCCGATAACGATGTTAGAATGCGGGTACCGACACCTATATTCTCTAAACAGATATGTCTGGAATACAACGTAACTAACGTTTTAACACCAACCGGAGTAAATTTTTTTGTTTTGGTGACAATAACTTATAAGGTGTAGCATTTTTGTAAGTAAGTGAATGATACCATATTAGTTAACTCGCAAAGCGAGAGGAAACGAAACGACTGTGGCCACTTTGTGCTTAGCGACCATTTCGTCGTTTCTAATTCAGGGCTTTGACCCGATTCAAAGTCACATAATAGCAATTATACACCGGCAATTAAACTTTGATGGCAATGCTACGGTCATTTTAGTCATCTATCAAAACAGAACAACTCTATTTCTTTTTCCAATGACCAAAGGGACGAAAAATTTATAAAAATTCATTTTTATGGAGGTATTTTTTAAACTGGCTCATAGCTCGAAGGCTGTTCTGACGAAAATTCATAACATCAAATGTAGCTTCAAATTTTGAGTATGGTCCCTATTTTTCTATCCGATACCCGTGACAAAAGTCATAATTTAAAATGTTGTGTGACCCCAAATGTCCAAAATCAAAGTCTCCAATTCATGTCGAGTTTTTTAATTTTTAAAAATTTCGGTAAGAAATTGGATTAGCGCAAACAAATGCAAGACTGGCTGCACAACTAGAATTCAGTATGCGTCGAATAAAAATGCGAAAATTCATCAGTCTGACGAAGAGTTATATGACTAACATAAGGATAAAAGAATTTTTGTCCGATTTAAACGCTATTTGAAAAACTCCGTTCGCTTCGTATGCAATTACTTTATAATAATGGCTAATACTGCCTTGTAAGTGCGGGAAATTGACCTAATATTGCGAGAAATTAGCGAACCAGATTGCGCAAATACCCTGATTCTGAGTGTTGAATATATAATAAATTTAAAGATGGGAACAGCTATCATGAGTCCTGTTTTCGTGTATTTTGGGTGTCATGGGACCATTCCGACACTCGTTTTGACCCAATTCTGAAACATAAATAATGGCAATGGTTGTTAGGTAAAGGATATCCGGATATCATGCGCGATGCTGGTACAATTATTCAGATATCCTAACATTGCATTCTGTGCCAGGTGCAAAATTATACTGGTAGAGAGCGACATACCGTTGATTCGACAATACTGAGATGGTACTGTTGACAGATATGTTTTATTGTGACCTCCTTGTAAGAGGTTTTTGTC